>PISX010011730.1:32500-54177 GCA_004024625.1 Mellivora capensis
CTTAGTTTCAAAAATATTAATTGGAGAGAAAACATAAAAATCAACACATGGGGGAGCCTGGATGGCTTGGAGAATGACTTTTGATTTTGGGGTTGTACATTCGAGCCCCATGTTGGGTACAGAGATTACTTTTAAAAAAACAAAAAACAAAACAAAACAAAATTAGTATATCTGCTAACACTCTAAAAGAAACTATCTTTAATATTCCAATTCATGTTCTCTAATAGTACAGTACATAGTTCCTTATGCCCTGGGAAAGCATTTATCATTTTATTTGCACCCTATGATAAATACCATGAAATATATAAAATTAAGGTGTATCCTTATGAGAATAATTTACTCTTGGGTTTTTTCAGCATCTGTTATTTTATACTCAATTCAGAGACCCAGCTTCTGTTTCAATGACATATAAAAAATGCTACTCTTATTCACTAGGTTCTCAGACCATTTTGTTGTGCTGTGCTAATTATCTCAATAGATAAAACATTTTTTCCGCCACTAAATTATACATTGACAATAGCATGCAGTCATATGGTGATTCTCAACTGGGTTTTTTTGCCCCTTGGGGGCATTTATAATGTCTGGAGACATTTTCAGCTACCATAACTGGGGAGAGGGGGCTATTTCTACTGAAATCTAGTGGGTAGAGGTCAGGGATGCTTCCTAAACATCCTATAATGCACAGGACACCCCCATAACCAAGAATCAACCAGCACAAAATGTCAGTTAATTATAGAGCGATTGAGAAACCTTGGTATAATGGGCAAGAGGGGGCCAGACTGCCTTGGTTCAAATCCAACTTCATGACTTACTAGCTGTGAGACTGACCTTGGGCAAGCAGACCTCTGTGCCTCAGTTTCCTCATCTCAAACTGGGGAATAGAGTACCCAACTCACAGGGACGCATTGAGGAGTAAGTAGGAATGCGTGCTGTAGTTTGTTAAATTAAAAAAAAAAAAAAGATCAGTGAATGACTGCAGCAAGTTAAGGTGCAAGCATCACATGCAGTCATCCCTTTTGGCCTGTTCTCAAATATTAACAGATACAGTGACACTTTCTGTTTACTATCACCCTCCACCTATTAAGTTTTAACTGTGACTATTTTATTTATTTTTTATTATTATTATTATTTTTTTTACAGAGATCACAAGTAGGCAGAGAGGCAGGCGGCGGGGGGGGAAAGCAGGTTCCCCTTTGAGCAGAGAGCCTGATGTGGGGCTCAATCCCAGGACCCTGGGATCATGACCTGAGCCGAAGGCAGAGGCTTTAACCCACTGAGCCACCCAGGCGCCCCTTTATTTACTTTTCTAATATAATTTCTGACACTTATTTTCTGCTACTGCATGAATAAACATGATTATAATCAGTTATCTTCTGTAAGAGATGAAAAAGTCACTTTCACTGCACAGAATATATACTTAAGGGGTTTGAGATATAGAGCATTAGCTTCCCCTTCAAAACCTAGCTTTCTGTAGTCTTTCTCCTTATACTACCACTAAGCCTATAAAGTATGTCTCTTAGTCCCCTAAGTATAGATCACATGGATAATCACAGTACAAAACATCTTACATAATTTAATCTGACCCTTTCTACTTTATTTTTTGAGAGATTCATTGTAAGAAGAGGGGTGAGGGAGAGAAAGGGAGAATCCTAAGCAGGCTCCATGCCCAGTATGGAGCCCAACATATGGCTAGATCTCACAACAATGAGATCATAACCTGAACTAAAGTCAAAAATCAGACGCTCAAATGACTGAGCCCAGGAGCCCCAAGTCTGATCCCCTTTTTAAAACTGAAGAAACTGAGGCTCAGAACTAGACTACTTGTCTAACTGCACAGCCAACTGCAGAAATTTGATTACTTCCCTGATTATGAAATAAGAGAAATAAGTAAAAGCACCTCTAACCTTCTTTTGCAAACCACATAGGACAATGGACAGAAACTGCCCCTGAAATAGTTAAGTTCAGTGACTGTTATTACATCAAATAACAATTATCCCTCTTCCTCCTTAGAAATTACCAACTTCATGTTTTTAAAACTGTAAACCTCATTTTTACGCAGCTAAAAATTTCATTTACTGTTTAAATAAGAAGATATCCTTTTATAGATGTTCTAAAAAAATCCAATATATGCAATGCATTAAACTTAGTTTTCTTCAATACCATGTTACTTATTTTATTCACTACATTCTCTTATTTCTCAAAACTCATATATAAAATGTTTGAGGTGGCAACAGGCACTATATATTGATAGAGAAGCCTCTTTTGGATGCAGAGGAAGCAGAGTTTATCATAATCAGAGATTTAGTATCTTCTATCTCTGAGAAAAAAACTCTCCACCCTTTAACCAAACAGGTCAATTTTGGACAGCTAATTTTAAAACACGTAATTCAGAAGCACATTCTATAAAACATAGTAGGAAATTTCCCAATTTTCATTTTACAAAACTCTAGTTATTTAGAATTATATTTTCACAAGTATGGTCAATAGCAACAGCTCAATAAACATTTCTTGAGATTCTTGGCATTTCTCAGCAGCTCAAACCTTTCAAGTCTTCTTTAAAAGGTAAAGGCATGTTATGCATTTAGAAGGTTTGCAAAACACCTGTTTTTCACCAGTTCATCTACCAACATTTAAATTTATACAATTTTTACTTACATTTGATTTTTTGCTGCTTGCCTCTGAGCTTTTCTTTCTTTCCTTTTCTGATCTGGTGGCTTAGCAAAAACAATTTCAATATTTTCTCCCTCCAAATCTTTGCCATTCATTTCTTCCATGGCCTTAAAAAATAAGGTACTGATCAATATAAAGACGCCTTTAACAACAATTATGCCTCAAAGTATGAAAATCATTTCACTGATGTTGGAAGCATGAAATTTAAAAAATACAGTTGTTAGATTTTATCTAAAGATCCAGCTCTTCACTAATTATCTTTTTGACTCAGTTTAGTGAGTTATGCAATTTGCTACAGCCAATAAAGGTTAACTGGAGTAGATTACAAGACCTCTGAGTGTCCTTCAACTTTTTAGAATATTCCAATTATTCTATGGATAATTGTCATCTAAGGATGTCATCTAAGGATGACTAAAAAAATCCCTGGTTTAATTTAGATGCCTACAACAGTTCCCCCATTTATTTACCTTGACAGCACCATCTCGCTCATCAAAATGAATGAAAGCATAATCTTTTAGTTTCTTCACTCGTTCCAGTTTCCCAAACTGACTAAATGCTTTTTCTAAAATCTCTTCTGTTACAGTATTGGCAAGGTTACGTACAAACAGCACTTTTACCTGAAAATTAAAAAAAAAAAAAACAAAATACAGAAACTCCCTGTATACTTATTTCCGAAGGGTTCAATTTCCAAGATGCCATTAACCCACCCTACAAAATTAACTTTAGTCACTAACCATTAAAGGAATATCAGAAATATAATAAAAGACCAAGTTTTCAACTCATTTGAAAATACCTAGGTAGTGTGACTGCTGGATCTAACAGGTAAAAACCTGAACAGACACCACACCAAAGTAGATGACAAACATATGAAGAGATGCTCAACATCACTTTGTTAAAAAATTACAAATAGAAACAACAATGAGGGGTGCCTGGCTGGCTCAGTCAGCAGGACATATAGCTTAATCTTGGGGCTGTAAATGCAAACCCCATGTTGGGTGTAAAGGTTAAAAAAAATTTTTTTTAAATAAACAAAAAATAAAAACAATGAAATGCCACTACTAAATAATGCCATTATTATGGCCAGGAAACGACACTACCACCACCCAATGCAGGTAAGGATATGGAGCAGAAACAGTGCTAGTGGAAATGCTAAATAGTATAGCCACTCTGTGGAGAACAGTTTGGCAGTTTCTTACAAAGCTAAACATTTTTACCATACAATCCAACAACTGTACTTTTGTTATTTACCCAAATGAGTTGAAAACATGTCCACATAAAAATCTGCATATGGTTGTTTACAACAGATTTATTCATAATTGCCAAAACTTGGAAGCAAAGAAAATATCCTTCAGTAGGTGAATGGATAAATAAATTACAATACGTCAAGACAATGGATTATTACAAAAAAGTGCTAAAAAGAAATGAGCTATCAAGCCATGGAAAGATATGGAGGAACTTTAAATGCATGTAACCAAGTAAAAGAATTTTTAAGAGCTATTTATGACATTTTCGGGAAAAGGCAAAGCTATGGAGACCAAAAAAAATAAAATAAAATAAAAAATAGTTCCCAAGAGTTAGAGTGGATGGGAGATGATTATGCAGATCAGGAAGGATTCTTAGGGCAGTAAAACTATTACGTTTGAACCAAACCCACAGAATGTACAGTAAATCTCTAATGTATTAAGTTACAACGTGTCAATGTAGGTTCACTGATTGTAACAAATCTACCACTCTGGTGCAGATGTTGACAGTGGGGTAGGCTGTGCATGTGGGTGGCCAAGGAGTACATGACAACTCTGTACCTTGCTCACAACAAAACAAACGTGCTTAGTAGTTTTTACTGAATTAGTAATTCGTCTGTAATTCAAACTCAGGTTGTCATTTTCTAACAATGTGAATACCATGCCTCTGAGATAGCTGTTGAACATTTAACTCTTAGCATAGGTGGTCAAAACTAATTGGAACCTGCTTTTGAAATGTTGATAAAGTTAAAGCAGGAGTGTTCAAAATACTGACAAAATAAATTTTCAGTCCAGAAGGCTCCTCAAAGTACAATTAGAAAAGCTGACCTTTTGCTAAGAAACATTATCGTTTCCTTCTAAATACTTGAAATAACACCCGAATTTATTAATGTGATAATCCTAAAGAGTTTAACAGGCCAGAGAAAAAATACTAAGTATCTTCTGTCCTCAAGACTACTTATCCTTTAGCAATATTCACAGTTCTGGCATTTCACACTCTTGATTTAAGTGAACAAGTTGTACCTGCTAGCCTATCGCCATTAGGGGGAATTCTTAAATGACAAAGGATAGAATAACTTAACTACAAAATGTTGACTCAAAGAGATGTTTGTTCTCATAGGATGTCTCAACTGACTGCTGAAGCAGGATACCTAAGAATAGCTAAACCTTGTAACTGCAGCAGCTCTGCTGAGGCCAGTACAGTTCACTATTTTTAGGAGTAGGACTTTTAACACAGAAACCATGTAAGCTAATGGCGCCATTCTCAAATATGCAAAGAAACTGCTCGCAGACTTCACACAAAAATGATAGTGAACCATTTCCACAGCATATAGAATAACTACTCATCATCTTGAGAGTATGACAGTTACACAACTATGACAGGGTCCAAAAATAAATTTCTATATTCACTGCCTATACACATATTATTTCTGATATGTGGCTTTATTAAAAAATACTTCTTTCAAAAATTTGGTTTTTCAAAAGTACACAATTCATTTTAGAAGTTCTTTACATCCCTCTCTAAAGCTTTCCCCTTCTTCCACCAACCCCTCAAAAAAATTATTAACGTGGATGCCATTACCTTTGCCATAACCTCAGGATCAGGATCTTCTATAGGATCAGCCCATTCAACAGTTCCAACATTTCCCCAGACCTTGACTTTACCGCTCATTAACCTACGCCTTGCCTGGGCAGCTGTTTTGTGATCTTCATATTCAAGGAAGCAAAAGCCTCTGTTTTTTTTCTTGTCGTCTGGTTGGTGGTATAAAATGACATCTGTGAGACCCTCTGAAAATAAGCAACCATTTCAGAGAAATTAGATAAAATAAGCAAGAACAAAGTCGATTAAAGGATTTTTCTAATATAATAATGGGATATAAAACTGAAAAGTTAAGACTCTCAAAAAGAACTGGTCCAGATAATTTACCTAATAAGTCCTTAGACCCAAGGACTACTCTTCTATTAATTAAATGACAGAGGCAGAAAATTTTTACCTGTTAGGAAAATGGCAGTATAGGTCAGACATGGTCAAACATTTTTTTATTATACAAGTAAACACTAAAATTATTTTTTTTTAAGATTTCATTTATTTGAGAGAGCACAAGAGCAGGGGGAAGGTCAGAGGAAGAGGGAGAAGCAGACCCCCTAGTGTTTATGACCTGAGCCAAACAAAGGCAGACAACTCAACCAACCGAGCCACGCAGGTGCCTCTAAAATTCTTTTTGATGACACTTTTCTGGCCTCAGATATCAACAGCTTTATTTCAAGTGAAATATATTAGTATTAAGTAAGACTTTGAATATTCCTGGAGACTGATTAACAGTCTGAGAATTTACTAAATATTCTAGGCAGACAAAATATATTCTCATAAAAGCAGCCCAACATGGAAACTATTATAAAAAAATGCTTTATAGTTCAAAGAAATTGCACCATACTGACAATGTATAATCGCTGCTTATAGCAAAATTTATTATTCCAATTATTCAGAAATCAAATCATTACTCAAACATTCCTACTAAGAATGTCAAGCTATCACCTAAAAATGCATAAAAACACACAGCTTCCATAATAGGGTATGCAGATTGAATAGTGCAGACTATTCAAATCCCAGGTGCGTTCCTTATGAAGAATGTAATGTTTGGCATTTCCCAAAGCCCTCTGTACCTACTTTCCTTATCTGAAAAATCGGAGTTACCTATCTCACATGGTTGGAGAATACAAGTCAAAAAATAGAGTGTTTAAAACAATGCTCGTCACACAGAAGTATGCAATTACCTTCAATATTAGAAGCTTCATCTCTTTCCACATAAATCCAACTTACCTGTTACTTTGCTAAATTCTTCAAGAATCTGTTCCTTGGTTTTACTCTTAGGAATAGAGCCCACAAAAAGCCTATTGTTGGCAACCGAGATGCAGACACCAATGTGTTTTCCAGAACGAATTTCATGATTATTATACTGAAAGGGGAAAAAGTGTATCACGTTTTAAAAATTCTTACAGTATCTTATGTTTATTATAAAAATATATGCAAAATTTCAGGCAAACGTGTTTCAATGCTCCTTATTTCTCTACCTTTTAAAAATATAGTTAGCATATGGCACTCTAAGAGGAAATTATTAAAGAGATAACACTATATTAACAGAACACATTTAAAAAATGTATGATTTAATGCAAAAATTCGTCTAGTCCTTGAAACTTAAGAAACTTGATAAATTAGGAATCAGGTCTACACACAGCTTAAATTCAAAATTGCTGATTCCACAGTATCTTAATTTCTATTTAAATTCACCTTGGCTACCAGTTACCCTCATGCAAGGTAAAGAGACTCAAATACCAACAAAGTTTCCCCCTTTCTGTTAACCAGCAACTAAATCTATTTTTCCTCATCTCCTTTTCACTCTTGTAAAAAGTTGCAATAAGGGGTACCTTTAAATACGGTAATTCTAAAAGGAGAGAACCTCCTTTTCCTGAATCCAACCTTCCTTTTCCCCCCCATTTCATTTTCATCAAGTCTACAATGAAATTGGAAAAGACAAGTGGATTGATTATAGTGCAAGTACAGAAGCAAATATAAAACTACAGTAAAAAAGTAAAGTCTTTAAGCAACTATATCCCATAGACAGGTGAGATATTAAAGAGGTAAAACCCAATCTGTCAAAGTGACAAATCCACTGATCGGTATTATTTACAAACCAAAGTTCAAAACTATTCAAGTTAATCAGGAAAAGTAAATTATTTATATCATACAATTAAAATCACCTCAAAATTTCATTTAGTAGTAGTAAAGGTGGCAGCAGCATCAATAATTACAGATTAATCCCCCACACCTGGCCTCAAAATTCAATGTTGTGTGTACCTACAAGTGAGGCCACACAAACTAAAAAAAAATCAACATAAATTTCCATACAATTTGTAGACCAGCCTTACAGCAAAGTGAAACCATTCCTCTCCTGTTTTTTTGCTTTTTTAAAGTAAGCTTTACACTGAATGTGAGGCTTAAACTCACAACCCTGAAATCAAGAGTAGCTCCACTGAATGAGATAGCCAGGAATTACTCCTTCTCCCATTCTTGCATAAAAGGTGCATCAGGTAGAAGACAAGAAAGCATATACTAAGTCAAAAAATCAATTCCTCCCTGTCCCTTTCTCCATCTTCAGATCTTCAAACCTAACATGAAATTCAAATGTCCTTCCTCCAGTTCAGAACAGTTTTATATTTTCTACCACACTGATTCAATTCATGCTATCAAAGTACCTGGGCATCATGACCCCAGGATTATTTATATTTTCTACACTTATGCCAGAGACCTTTTTAAAAAAAAAAAAGAAATCACAGGTTTTGCCTATTGAAACAATCTCTCAGTGGCTCCCTATCACCAAAATAAAGTTCAAATACCTGGACATCATGTAAATTCACCCTAAAATTCCTACTGCTGCTACTACTTTCTCTCCACAATAATCTTAGCTATTTACAAGAGTTCTCAAACAGCGTTATACTGCTGAGCCTCTGAATAAAATGCTTCCCTGAAACTTCCATCATCCAAACTCCTCTGCATACCTGTAGATTTGGGCCCAACCACACACTCTGCAACACCTAAATCCTATAAAAAAAAGTCAACAAAACACCCTTCTATGTTTAACACAGACCATTAATTCTAAAGAATGACTTTGTGCCAAGAGGACATCTGACAATGTCTAAAGACATTTTTTGGTTTTTAACTAGGGATGGGGGCTTGCTGCTAGTATTTAGTGGGTACACAGTGGCCAGAGAGGGTACTAAATATCCGACAATTCACAAGATAACCCGGCAGAACAAAGAATTACCCGATCTAAAATATCAAAAGTACTGAGGCTGAAAAATCCTGCCACACACCTGGTTTTCTCATAGCATTTATATTCTATTAAGACCAAAAACCTCTTAAAAGGAGAGATCTAGGGACACCTGGGTGGCTCAGTGGGTTAAGCCTCTGCTTTCAGCTCAGGTCATGATCTCAGGGTCCTGGGATAGAGCCCCACATCGGGCGCTCTGTCAGCAGGGAGCCTGCTTCCCCCCTTCCTCTCTCTCTGCCTGCTGCTCTGACTACTTGTGATCTCTGTCAAATAAATAAATAAAATCTTAAAAAAAAAAAAAAAAAAAGGTAGGATCTATCGGTTACCTGAAAACTCAATTCAAGGACTTGACAAAAACTAAGATATCAGACAAATAGAAAAAAATATGAAGTGTTTAAAGGGAAAAATCGGAGTTATTCTGAAGTAATAGAACTTGGCATAACTTTCCTCCAGAAGTCCTAAGAGTAGGACCTATTTACCGTAAGAAAATGTTTTAAAAGTTTAAAAAAAGAGAAACTTGTAAGGAAAGTCAGAATTCTTGGTTATACCACTTCCACAACATTTAACAAAGCTGCTTCAAAGCAGTAATGACCATCTCATTATTTACAGAAGAGAAGTTTCTTCACTTGCCCTGCTACAGTTTATCAACACAGGGTAGGTAAAGGTTATTTAGGATGGCTGTGGTTTCTAAACAATACAAATGATATGAAGATTTAATTTAGCAAGATTTAGAAAGTCAACTATAATTCTTCATCCACATTTTTTTAAGTTAAAAAAAAAAAAAGACAAAACAATTAGAGCTAACCCACATAGTAAACTGGCTCTCCAATTAAAATAAATCATTAAAAGAGCAAAGGAGACACCCTGGGCATATTGTCCAAATAAAGTAAAAGAAGTACCCGTAGGGATGCCTGGCTGACTCTGTTGTTAG
Organism: Mellivora capensis; assembly: GCA_004024625.1. Taxonomy (NCBI): domain Eukaryota; kingdom Metazoa; phylum Chordata; class Mammalia; order Carnivora; family Mustelidae; genus Mellivora; species Mellivora capensis. Next base: position 42,172 of record PISX010011730.1, read on the forward strand.
AGCATTTGACTCTTGATCTCAGGGTCAAGGGCTTGAGCCCTATGTCTGGTATAAAGATTAAAAAGGAAAAAAGAAGGGCACCTGGGTAGTTCGTTCAGTCAGTCAAGCATCTGCCTTTACCTCAGGTCGTGATCCTGGGGTGCTGGGAATGAGTCCAGCTTTGGGCTCCCTGCTCAGAGGGGAGTCTGCTTCTCCCTCTACCCCACCCCACACGCCCCATAGCTCATGCTCTCCCAAAAATAAATTTAAAAATCTTTAAAAAAAAAAGGAAAAAAAGTACCCACTACCCAGAAATAAACATTTCTTAAAGCAGTGCCCAATCTACAGATTAAACACGCATTTTTGTATGTGGACTTGAATTGACCTTTCTAAGAATTTTAAGACCCATCACCATAAATTTCACACCCCAGCAGGTTAATGGCAAGCTAGAAGGGCATTACAAAACTGTTCTGAACCTTAACAGAGATTCTAAAGTAATGCTGATCAATCCTAACTCATAAGAATTAGTATTATCAGGACACTATCATAGCATTAAAATGAACCAAAAAAAAGAAAAGTGATGCCTTCCAACTCAAGAAGTTCAACACTGATGTTAAGGTATTTCAGAAATCTAGCTTTCAGATTTAGTACCACAGTGAGGTGACAAAATAAAGATGAACTCTGAACATTAATCAATGCAGTTTCAGTATTTCAGAACACCATAGCAGGAGTTGTACAGTCTGGAACATTCCTGTCGTCTAGGCTTAAAATCTAAAGACACTTTTCCTTCCCTCATAGCCAGTCAGTTGCCAAATCTCCCAAAACTAGCAATCTCAGATTTGAAAACTAATGCAGAAATGGTTATTCAGTTCTAACTCTTCCCACAGCAGCAAAGTCACTACCTCCCCACACTGTCCACTTTATTTTTAAATATTTCTTAAGTAAAGAATCTCCTTTAAGTTTTTATTTAAATAATCTCTACATCCAACATGGGGCTCAAACTCATAACCCCGAGATCAAGAGCTGAATGTTCTGACTAAACCAGCAAGGTGCCCCAAAAATCTTTACACAGCCAAAATCTACTTCCCTAAAAATTCTATAGTAACTCCTTTCTCCCCTAAATGACAGCACTTCACATACCTGCACACAAAGGTCATGACTCAATTGTTCTTCATGCCTTGCCATTCACTCCTTCTCGGATACTGGCCAACTAATGTGCTTACTAAGAGTGTCACCAAATAGTGACATCCATAACACAATACTGTAGATACAGACTGAGATTGAGGAATCTAGAATAAACTGGAGACTATTACTAATCTCCCACTTCGAAACACCATGATCTGTAACACATAGTCCATGATTACCTGAGCTATCTGGCAACCACACCACACTGCCGTCTCACACTACATCTTACTTCTGAAATTAATTGTATACAGGACTTGACCTTCGTCAATTCCATCTTGCTCATGTTAACTACCTGTTTCAGACTATCAAAATCTTTTCAGGTCCTGATATAGTCATCCAGGGCATTTATCACTGTATGCAAACTCAAGTCACCAGACATTCTGAGGGCAGTCCAACTATGCCCTGATTTAAATCACTGATAAAAATCAGAATGGAACCTATAGTGTACCACTATCTAATATCTCTCCTTCCAAAATCTTCAACCTCTCTCCCCTCCCTTCTATGGCTGGGACCCTCCTGGGTCTTTGTTCTCTTCATCCAAACTTCCTTCATTATTCTGTTATTTACATTACATTACCCACACCAAGACTCAAAACTTTAATGGCATCATGCAACTTAGCCCAGTAGTCATGACAATTACCTTCTGGCACTAACTTTATACTAGTTTTATCTCCCATTACTCAGCAAAACATTCTTCAACTACATTCACCTGTTTCTCTAACTATCCTGCTTGATCATCTTTATCACAAACTCTTCTGTAACAACCTCAATACAATCTACCCCATCATCACTGTTACCCTCTGAACAATGCATCTGCTTCCTCTTTCATTGTAGTCTGCCTCTTATGTTCCATAAAGTCAAGAACTGGACCAAACTACCTTGTATGTCCTCAGTAGAAGTTTTCCTGTTAAGCACACTATTTGCTAAAATGCAACAGAATATCTTGTGGACCTGTCTTGTCACCTGCATTCATCAAAAACAGTTTTATAAATGCTACACCAGCATACATCAACTACTTTGGTAAATAAAACCATCACTGCCTATTAAAATTTTAACTTTTAATATGCAGATAGAGACCCATTAGTTCAGCGTTTATAACATAGGCACTATCAGCATTTTCAGCAGAATATTTCTATTATCTAGGAAAGTGATGGGCACTGGGGTGCAAGTGGCCCTGAGCTTCAATTCCAGGAGCACACCACATAAAGATAAGTACACACCTGCCTACCATTCTTCCTGGTCTTTGTGACACCACCAAATATGTTTACTTCCAAATACCTCCCCGGGATGAGGGGGAAAGTAATGCCCCCCAATTTATCCACAATAATCCCTACCACTGAATAAATAACTGCAAATAAAAGCTAGACCATCTTTAAATAGTGTACCAATCCATAGCTAATATGGGAATGTTATAAATTCTTGAGTCATAAATAATAGATGAGAAGGCACTAGTGAGCCAGTCAAGTTATTTGCCCAGCACCTACTGGATAAATATATAGTGACACTGTTCTGAATGTCAGGGATATACAGGGGAAAAAAAAAAAGCTTGTATCCTGAAGGAGGAATAACCAAATAATTTACAAAACCAAGAAACAATTTTTTTTAAAAGATTTTATTTATTTGTCTGGGAGAGAGAGAGCGAGCGAGCATAGGCAGACAGAGTGGCAGGCAGAGGCAGAGGGAGAAAGCAGGCTCCCTGGCGAGCAAGGAGCCCGATGTGGGACTCGATCCCAGGACGCCGGGATCATGACCTGAGCCGAAGGCAGCCGCTTAACCAACTGAGCCACCCAGGCGTCCCAAAACCAAGAAACAATTTTAAATACACCTGAACATTCTATTTTATTGTGTTCAGGACACTGTCATGGGGCAACTGGATGGTAAGCTGCTCAAGTCAGAAAAGGCCCTTTAAGACCTCCTTGGTAAGACAACAGCCATGGTAACTGGAGGAGCCTTGGAAAAAAAACAGAAGGTAGCCTTGAGATGGAAATGGTCATAGTTTATGTGGGGGGAAAAAAACAAAGTATGGATGGAAGGGCAAAAAAAGAAAAAGGTTAAGGAGAAACTTGATCAGATAGGGCCTTTTGGGAAGCCATTATTAAAGTTTTCAACATGGGAAATGTTGTGATCTAACCTATGGTAAGACTAAAGGGACAGTGGAAAGCAAAGAGTAGCTAGGAGGGTTCTTCAAATGGTACCTTAAGACTAAGGTAGTAGCAATGAAGATAGATGCCAAAAACATTTTGGCAGTAGAAACAGGACTTATTTCCTGTGCTCCTTTTAACACTACCTAAACCACTACATAATTTAAAAGAATCAGGCTACCTGATGACATGACGTGTATTGCTGACTTAAACTGTTCTGTCTAGCCAAAGATAAGAACTTAAACTAAACAAACCTGGTATCACACTAAAGCTGTAGGGCATCCAGTAAGTCTCCCAAGCTATTTACTCTTCTGCAGAATAAATTCCAATTACTTTCAAAAATAAATTGAGGTACGGACGCCTGGGTGGCTCAGTTGGTTAAGCGGCTGCCTTCGGCTCAGGTCATGATCCCGGCGTCCTGGGATCGAGTCCCACATCGGGCTCCTTGCTCGGCAGGGAGCCTGCTTCTCCCTCTGCCTCTGCCTGCCACTCTGTCTGCCTGTGCTCACTCTGACAAATAAAAAAATAAATTGAGGTAGTATTTAAAGGTAATAATGTAGCACCCTAGCACAGCTCTGTGTCTTAACAAGCACTCAATAGGTAACTTTATTTACCTTTCCCAAGTTTAGATTTTGCTTCCCCTTTAGATCATTTAGGAAAAACATTTTTATTCCCCAAAATACAAAGCAAATATTGGCTGAAAACCGTGTCATTTAAAAAGTTCGCAGCTGGGGCACCTGGGTGGCTCAGTGGGTTAAAGCCTCTGCCTTTGGCTCGGGTCATGACCCCAGGGTCCTGGGATCAAGCCCCACATCAGGCTCTCTGCTCAGCAGGGAGCCTGCTTTGTCCTCTCTCTCTCTGCCTGCCTCTCTGCCTACTTGTGATCTCTGTCTGTCAAATAAATAAACAAAATCTTTAAAAAAAGAAAAAAATTCGCAGCTGCTTCTAATTTCCTGCCTCTTTTTCAGCTGTTAGCACCAATCCACTTTACAAGTAATTCAGACACAACATATATAAAAATTTAAAATCCACAACACATGTATATATATTTTAGTAAACTTTACCCCTAACATGGGGCTCGAACTCATGACCCTGTGATCAAGTTACATGCTCTACTAAGCCAGTCAGGCATCCCAAAATCCGTAATTTTTAGCCTAGGTGGGGAAAACCATTATTGAATCATACCAAAAAATAAGATCAAAACCATAAAACTATCTTTATTTTAAGTAAGCTCTATGGGGACGCCTGGGTGGCTCAGTTTAAGTGTCTGCCTTTGGCTTGGGTCATGATCCTAGTGTCCTGGGATCGAGCCCCACATCAGGCTCCCTGCACCTCCCTCTCCTTCCCCCTGCTTCTGTTCCCTCTCTTGCTGTCTCTCTGTCATATAAATAAATAAAACCTTTAAAGAAAAAAAAAATAGGTAAACTCTATGTCCAACATGGGGATTGAACTCATGACCCCGAAATCAAGAGTCACATGCTCTAATGACTGAGCCAGCCAGGCACCCCAATACATAAACTATCTTGACCTAAGGTATTCCTCAAGACACTCAAAGTACAGGAAAGCAGAAATTGTGCTTCAATCCTGTCTGATCTATAAATAATTCCAAACAGACATTTTTTTCAACATATGATCATCTACAACTAGAATAACCATTCCAATAGCTCATATAAAAATTCACTTTCATAGAGGTATAATTCAACTAAACTCTCATGATATCCTACATGTAGGATTAATTTTCAAAAACATGCTCCTTTAAGGAACACATTTAGAAGAATAGTCATTTCCACAAAAAATACAAAATAGCAAAAAACATCTTAATTAACTTTAATTCTGTGTTTCTCTAGAATGTTTCATTTCCTCAAAAGTCTAGTCCTCACTGTTACATTAAGGCAAGTCTCCCAAATCTGTTATCACCAAAATCCTATCACAGTAAAGCATCCTTTTAAAAAAAGCAATGATGATACATCCAATTCATCCCAGTGGATGTACAACACTACCACTAAAAATATCTTTCAAAAGGCACCAAAATGCAAATCCTCCTAATTCTTCAGGCAGTAAATAAACATGCTCCCAGATAAGGGCTCAAATCACAAACCCAGAAAAAAGTGTAAGGAAGGACAAGAATTAGTTCCTAGATGAATCAAAATAGCTGTTTGGCTACCTATGGAACTTTCTGCATTACAGTTTAAAAACTTAACTATATTAATAAGAACAATGCAATTTTGGACAATCTTTATTTGTTAATAAACTGAAAATATTTCATAATGAGTTTTTAATGGCGCTAAAAATCATGTTAGAATTAGATTATATATCATCTTCCTCTAATGATGCATTTTTTAAAAAAATCTTTTTTTTTTTTTTATTTATTTACTTGTCAGAGAGAGAGGGAGAGAGAGCGAGCGAGCACAGGCAGGCAGAGGGAGAAGCAGGCTCCCTGCCGAGCAAGGAGCCCGATGTGGGACTCGATCCCAGGACGCTGGGATCATGACCTGAGCCGAAGGCAGCCGCTTAACCCACTGAGCCACCCAGGCATCCCTAATGATGCATTTTTTAAGGATTTTAGAAATTGTCTAGAAATAAATTCTAGCAAGGACCTACCATAATTACTCTATTTGGTAGCAAGAATTAAGTGTGCTACAAATGTTGGTTTACTGATTCCTTTAAAAATATTAATAAACACAAAAGTCACCACTTATACACTAAATAACCATACTTATTAAACAGAATAAAAACTTTATGTAATACCAAATAAATAAAATGAAACTGAAAACGTTAAATTCTGTACTTGCTTGTTGTAGTAAGGTATTTCTTTGTCTTCTCAATCATTCTACATTTCTGTATTAAAACTTACCACTACTTTATTACTACCTGGTAAGAATGTTAATATTCTTTCATAAATTAAATTGGATTCAAAAATATCTTTTCAGAACTCTAAAAAAAGTCCTTAATTTAACCTGAAACTGCTTAAAACTTAAAATTTTTGACGCCCAAAGATTACCACTGAATGGTTAACTGTTAACTATACCTGCTCTGAAATAGGAAGCATTCTTTAAAGGAGGGGAAAAAAAAAAAATCACACAAAACTTAAAAAGAAATCACTTAATCCCTTTCTTTTTTTTAAAGACACTATAATTCTTAAGTACTTTTCTAATGTAAGGTCTTTACATATTCAGTTATACACACCAATGGAGATTCAAGCAATATAAAAAGCCAAACATAGTTGGTTCTTCTACTTATGGTATGCCTTAAAATGTGAAACATCTGAATGTGAGGAAAGAAATAAAATTCAGGAGAAATCAATCCAGGGATATTAAGTTTACTTGGAATTACCCATAAAATATGTAAGCCAGACAAGGCAAATTTAAGAAATAACTGCCCCCCCCCCCCCAAAAAAAAGGAAAGAAAAGAAATAACTGCCTTAGTGAACCATTTACAAAAGTTCCTCCCCAGTTGTACTTTTTGGTACATTTCTTGGGTTGACCTTTGACATCTTCAATTATAAAACATAGAAATCATCTGAATCACAAAACTTAATAAAACTAGTTTAAAAATGAATTATATAAACTATAATTTGAATCATTAACAATCTTTTTTAAAAGCTGAGAAAATTACTAGGTCCCCACACCTTCCATCTGGTATACTGAAATCAAATATTCAACTCACTACAAAACCCTTTATTTCATTAACTAGAAATTCATCATCATAAGGTCTTTGTGATATATTTTAGAAAAAGGGATGGCCCAGGTACAGTCGGAAAATAAAGGAGCCCTACCCTATATACTTACTTTCTGAAATGTTTTAACATTCCCATTAAAAAACCATCACTAAGCCAGATGTTTCAAAAAACCCTTAACTCAAGAATTCTGACACATTACTTTATAGATCCTCAGTCCAATCAACCATAAGTGCAAAGAATACTGCTACAGTGAAAGAAGTGCCTTATTAGCACTTCCAAAACCATTTGGTTAACTCTTACGCACAGTAAGAAAAAACTTGGCTTTAATTAAAGATAGTGAATGTGGAGACTTTAGGAAAAAAAAAAACAAAAAACCTTACCAGTTTAACAGCCTCCTGAGCTGCTTCTTTTGTACAAAAAGTGACAAACGCATAACCTCTATTGAGACCAGTGAGTGGATCCATCATTAGACGAAGATCCCATATCGGTCCAGCTTTCTCAAATAATGGAACAAGTTCATCCTCAAACAGATCTCTTGGGATCTTCCCCACAAATATCTGTAAATTAAACATGAAGTAAAAACCATGGAGAGTTTTCTTTAGGAAACCAGATATCTGTGCATTTACTACAAAAGGTACAAGTTTTTAGTTTCTTTACCTCAGTGCCAACAGAAGGCTGCTGACCTGAATAAACGGAATCTGGAGGTGGTCCCCCATACTTCCTCTGTCCAGTGGTCACATCAAGTGTGTAGCCTGTTCTTTCCAAGAGTGCCTTGAAAAGTTCAAAAGTCATTAGTACATTTAATTCACAAGACCAACACCCATGCATTTCACAGTTGAAAATCAATCTTGTTCAAATCTTTCCATTTACCTTGGCAACAATCCCTATAAACAGGTTTCTGGTATCTGGTTTCAGAATTTCTCCTTTAATGTACCCTGCAGTAGCTCTAATTTTTAGTGAAAATTTCAGAATCCTAATCAAATTATTTTCTGATCTTCAATTATTTAGTGTTTATTGAACACCACAAAACTAATACTGATCCAGCAACAATTTTTTAGACAGGGCCTATATCTACTCTGCTAATATCTCCTAAAAAAGTTACTGCCCCTAATCTGGTTGAGTTTAACTCTCTCAGAGAAGGAACTGGGTAAGTTTCCTCTTCCCAAGTCTGGATTTCTAACTCAATAAATTCCCTATACCCCACACTTCTAGTACACACTGCCATTCTGGGCATTTCACCAACCTTTTAACAAATTATACTCCCCAAACTAAGTCCAAAAACTTAGGAGTTGCATGAAAAACCACCTCCTTAATGCACTTGACATTCAAGTGCCATGCTTCACAGACAACATGGTTCATTCAGAATAAAGGAGAGCCAAAATGACTTGAAAACCATGTAACTGCAACAATGTGAAATGACTTCATTTTTATCTCCCTAAAAGCAAACTGTTAAAATTCACACAACTCCTATTTACTAATCAGAGTGTTAGTTTCTCTTACCCCTTACTATAGGCAAAAAGTGTTAGAAGTGGTCCACTGCTAGCCTAAGAAAAAAAACAAGAATTATTCTCTTCCACCACCTCAACCACAAAGCACAAAACCCCTTTCTAAAGAATAAAATCTAATAATTAGCTGATAAATTCTGAAATAAAAACAAGCTGACACCAAACATAATGACCAATTTTATCAAAATGCTGTTAAATGACTTGGGGTCACCTCAGTCTCTGGAAATGAAAATGACGAGACAGATTCTATATATCTACCTGAAGAATATTAAGTATCTGTGAAAAAATACAATAAAAAAATTCTATTTCTAAACTCCCACAAACCGCTACAGTATTTTCAGCAGTCTTTTTCTATTACACCCAAATGTTTACTGAAGGATGCAACATTTGGTAACAAAAATAAACTGCAATCTACTATATTACTATAACATAGATGAATCCATTAAATGGCTCATCTTCCCTTTTTCTCATATGTAATCCCTTTTTCTTTCACCTTCATCTTATTTTTAACTTGAATCTTTATTATGACCCAAATAATACCTTTTATATCAATTCCTAAATAAAAGAAAACTTATCTCAAACATCCTATAAAAAATCCTATAAAAATATCAGTCTCTTCTTGCTGTAATTTAAATCACACTAAAGCTTTAAGCCACGCTCTCCCAAAAATAGAACAGAAAGTCACGTAAACTAAACTACATTTTAAATAAAATTTTAATAATCATAATTCCTAAAAGGAAATTTAATTAGAACTGACATTACATTATATTACAATGGGGACTATATTCCATTTCTATGAAGAAAGTTAGATTTATAATTCAAACACAATTCACTCACAGCTAGACCTGTGAAAGCCTCAAATTTATGGATGACATTAACAGCTAACTCCTTATTCCAAGTTTCCCTCCTCCCATACCCTTAAAACATCACTTAGCACCATTAATAACTGACTTAAACCATAACCCTTGGTTCAAGAGCACTAGTACACTGTATTAAGAGCACCAGATTAAAACTATTATGATCACTATGAACTAAAAACCAAAACAAAGATCAAAACCTAGCTGCATTTGAGTCCACTCACTGTTCTACGTGACCTTAATAAAAAAAAGAACTTCCACTCCCAGCCTGTTTCTTCATTTACATTACCACACTAATCTATTTTATTGATAAAAGCTGCCTTTAGAAATGAACAAATTCGCCTTAAAATCAACAGTAATAGAAGAGAAAGAAGAACGTATTAAAAATTCTAAAACCATTTAACTTGGGGATTGAGAATTCTAAGAAAAACAATCAACCATTAAATGTACGCTCCCCTCCAGTATGGAGTGACCCTCCCATTTTTGTTCCACTGTCACTAATTTGGGCTTGCAGCTTTTCAGAAAACATTTAGAAATATGGCAGACATATTTAAGTGTTTTCTTTAGAATACCAATAGCACTGATTTAAACCATAGCTCAGTAACAAGAGAAACTTAAAAGTGAGTTGGTGTAGAAACAGAAATAACTAAAGGCAGGAAACTTTTCAAAAAATAGTAATTATAAAAGATTTAACAAATAATCTCATGATTATTAACTCTCAACATCTTGAAGAAACACACCCATTTCACATCCAAGAAGTATTCAGCAAAGCTAGAAAAGAGTTAAAAGAACTTTAAAACTGAAGGCAATTCTTAAAGCTTTTAAGGGCATACCTTAATTTTTGCCTCATCTGGTCCTTTGCTAGAATCCGCTACTTTGGTCCCTTGTTTTTCTCTCTGCCTGTAAGTCTTCATGACTCCACATAAAAAGGCACTTTTGTTCTACAAAAGAATTTTCCAAACAGATTTAACTATTGTCTTAACTATATCTCATCAAATGGAACAAACTATACCAAAATTACTTGTTTATTTTATTTACATTGAAATTAGCATTACCTGAACATGAGAGAGATCACTATCTTTAAACTGCTGAAGAACTGCCAATGCACCGTCTTCATTGAATTCTTTTAAAGCTTCGATAGCTCTTTCATCTAAATCACTATGTGCAACCAGCCCTGGAGAAGAGAAAACTTAATTAGTTGTCAACTTTAATATTTTTGGAAACTTTTTTTTTTTAAAGAGACCGTGATTGCCAATACAGGTACATGCTTGCCAACTAAGAATTCTCCCATATCCCTTATCTATATAATGAGAAACACACATACTTTAGTCATTCTGAATTGCACTCTCAATTAAATAAGGCCTCTCAACCACACTTGCAATAATGAATCAACTTCTTTTACATCATGTTCTGTGTCTAAGCCACTTAGTTCTTAAGGCTAAGTATTTCTACAATAAATATATAGGCTTACAAATCCTAAAATCAACCAACAAAGTACCAAGCATGACAACTGAACCTCTACTCAATTTCAAATACCACTAGAAAAAGCAACAGCCACACCAAGACAGACTACAAATCTACAGTTACCAAGTTCTTTAACAAGAATCCTACCATAAAAATACCCCAAAAAGTCACATGGCCTGTTCCCAACATTTTGCAGCTGTTGCTACCATCATATACTTATCCATCTGGCCAGCCAGTCTTTACCTCCTAACCCTCCTTCTTCCCTCCCTCTATACACCTTAGCCTCTAGTTCACAACTATCACGACAGAGCAAAACTCTATTTCCCACACTTATTGGAAACCACAAAAAGTTGCTATTTTAGCTCAAAGCCAGAAATCCAATAGAAAAATTTCATAATATAATTTTGCAAGTGTTAGTTCTTACCTGCAACGTAAATTTCATCTAGTTTTTCAGCAACTTTCTGTGGTAAACCAGCATCAAGCAATGTCTGAAAATTTTCTGAATGGATAACTGCAGAAGTAGTATCCATGGGCTCTTCAGTACCATTTCCATTAACATGTTCTGTAGCCATGTTTCCAGAGATCTGTTCAAACGCAATAAGCAAAATTAAACTAGGATCTTCAAAATGGGTATAAGAAATATAAGAGCCCCAATCTTTACTTTCTCTACCAATTTCTACACCAGCCAACCTGCGCCTCCCTTTAAAGAAACCTTACAGTCACTATCGTCTGACAAGCCAGATTTGGAGCGTGGGGCACAGGAGGACAGATTCACTATGTTTTTCCTTAGCACCACCCCTGACTCACCTGCTAACACTCCCTAGGAAAAACCATATTACAAATGGAGCCCAATCAGCACGAGGACCAACCAGCGTGCCACATGCAGCTGTGCCTGAACAGAAAATGAGGTGTGCGGAGAAAGCAAAGCTGGGCTTTTCTCTCTCCAAGGTAAACCCCCAAAGTGCGCGCTTTTCCCGCCTGCCGCTTATAGATCAGTAACAACAGCCAGCGAAGAACAAAGCGCTCACACAAGCTACCTTTCTACCACCCAATTTCTCCACCCTTCACCCCCGCACCCCAAAGCCCGCCCCCGACTCCGCACCCATAGCGGCAGCCTCACCGCTGCGGCCACCAGGAGCCCATTAGAAACACGTGCTCTGCGCCTTCAAATGTCCTACAACTTCCTTCAACGGAAA
>PISX010011731.1:0-24136 GCA_004024625.1 Mellivora capensis
TTAAAAAAAAAAATGGGGAAAAAATAGTTAAAGAGGTAGAACAGCATTATAAAGGACTAACTGTATTTTTCCGCTTCTAAGGCTTAAGTGAAGAAAATAATTCAACTACAATTGATAAAAATATTCATTACAGTACCACCTACAATGGTAAAAATTTAGAAGCCTAAATGAACAATATTAGGAAAAGAGAGTAGTACATAACCTTAAAATTATCTACGGAAATATTCTATCATAAAATACTGATATGTTAAATTGAAAATAGAAAACTATAATCACAGGAATGTTTTTACTTTTATCTCAACTTCTTCCAAAAAGGATTCAGAGTGACTTACAAAATCAAATAAACTCAACTAGTGAGAAAATTAAGGTAAAGGGAAAATGACAAGAGACTTGCTTATAAAATGTAATTGAGGGGCACCTGGGTGGCTCAGTTGGTTATGTGACTGCCTTCAACTCAGGTCATGATCCCAGGGTCCTGGGATCCAGCCTCAGCAGGGAGCCTGCTTCTCCCTCTCCCATTTCCCCTGCTTGTGTTCCCTCTTTCACGGTCTTTCTCTCAAATAAACAAATAAAATCTTTAAATGAATAAATAAGGGACGCCTGGGTGGCTCAGTTGGTTGAGCGGCTGCCTTCCGCTCAGGTCACGATCCCGGAGTCCTGGGATCGAGTCCTACATCGGGGCTCCTTGCTCAGCAGGCAGCCTGCTTCTCCCTCTGCCTCTGTCTGCCTGTGCTCGCTCGCTCGCTCTCTCTCTCTCTCTGACAAATAAATAAATAAAATCTTTTTTAATAAATGAATAAATAAAATGTTATTGAGTCCTATATACTTGTTAGAAATGAGCCGTAAGTTTACCTCTAAACAAGAGAAATAATCAGTAAAAATTCATACTGACCATCAGATTTAAAAAACAATCCAACGAAAAACAAACAAACAAAAGCAAAGGTCAAGAAGCAGTCATTCTCAATACTAGCACCAAAGAGATCTTCCTGTCTGTAAATATACTATAATCATTTACATTTTTACAAGCTTTGAATAAAAAAACCAGATGGTCCTGTCACAAAAGGTAAACTAACAGTAGAATACTGCAGAAGACTGAATTACAGTTAGTTGGTGGTTGGTTGGCTGGGTTTGGGGTTTGCTTCTTGGGTGTTTTTATAATTCTGTAATTGTACATACTTTCCAAAATATTTACAATAAGCATTTACTGATTTTAGAAATCAAAAGTAACTGCAAGTTATTTTAAATGGGAAGGGGAAAGGTTTTATTGATTATTTTGTCAGAGAGAGAGCAAGCTAGCTAGCACAAGCAGGGTGAGCAGCAGACACCCCACTGAACAAGGATGTGGGACTCGATCCCAGGACCCTCGGATCACGACCTGAGCCAAAGGCAAAATGCTTAACTGACTGAACCACCCAGGCATTATCTGATTTTCAAAGCACTGTTTATGATGATATACAGAATGAAACTGGGCCATGGAAAAAGTCCTTAATTCACCTATAATATCGAGAAACAAAATTACATTCATCGCTAATAACAATGACCCTTGTTTTAACATATCTTCATTTATTTGTTTATTTATTTATTTATTTATTTATTTATAATCACTACACCCATCATGGGGCTTGAACTCACAACCTAAGATCAAGAGTCACAAGCTCCACTGACTTAGCCAGCCAGATGCCCCTCTGCATATATTTTTACATGTAAGGGGAGTAAACTCTGGTGACATAACACAAAGTTTCATGAGCTGAACACTTCATTATCATTATTACAGTACAAACAACTGGCACAAGAAATAGGAGCTTCCTGTATCTCACAGGTCTTCAGCCAGAAGGCCGACAAAATGTCTTCCTCCATTCAGCAGCCTGGACATGAGCCCTCAACTACATCTTCTCATTGAGTAAATCTACCCAGATAAGTCACAACAACATAATTAAGAAGGCAGCTATAAGGGGCGCCTGGGTGGCTCGCTCAGTTACGCATCTGCCTATGGCTCAGGTCCCAGCATCCTGGGATTGAGCCCCACCAGGGTTCCCTGCTCCACAGGGAGCCTACTTCTCTTTCTCCCTGCTGCTCCTGCTGCTTGAGCTCTCTGTCAAATAAAATCTTAAAAGAAGGCAGCTACCAAGCACATCAAATAGCTCACTCTGGATTTTATGATCCTAAAAGAACATATAATACATAAATCCAAAACTTTATCTGTGGAGAATATATTTTAATAGAGTTCCTATCTCCTTTGAATTAAAAAAAGAAAAGGATGAGCTAATCGAAATAATCTTCTAAGCACTGGCATATATTAGTTTATGTGATTTATTTTTTTTCTGGAATTCCACCTAAGGGAGAGAAAAAAAAAAGAATTCCACCTGATATCATGCAAACAATAAACCTTAATTTGCCCTTTTTTGAGCAGTTACTATCTTTAGTTCATTACCCTACACTTTGTATTACTGTGAGGTGATGAAGCAACAAGTTTTTCCTCCTGGGGTTGAGAGGAACTTAAGATATAGTGTATTTATTAGGTTTTAAACTTAAAGACTATGGGTGCCATGAGTGCCACAGAATAATGTTTGAAATTGGATTTAAAAATCAAAACACATAGGTTTTTTTCGCTCCCATTAAAATTAGTCTCTTTAAGGTAATTTTGAATTCTAAAAACAATAAACCTTCACTGCAAACATTTTGGAAAGTACAGAAAATTACAAGATGGTTTAAAGGCTATTGAGAGGGGGGCACCTGCGTGGCTCAGTCGTTAAGTGGCTACCTTCAGCTCAGGTCATGATCCCAGGGTCCTCAGATCGAGCCCCACAGAGGACTCCCTGCTCAGTGGGAAGCCTGCCTCTCCCTCTCCCACTTCCCTTGCTTGTGTTCCCTCTCTGTCAAATAAATAAAATCTTTTTATTTTTTTTAATTTATTTATTTGTCAGAGAGAGAGGGAGAGAGAGCGAGCACAAGCAGACAGAGTGGCAGGCAGAGACAGAGGGAGAAGCAGGCTCCCTGCCGAGCAAGGAGCCCGATGCGGGACTCGATCCCAGGACGTTGGGATCATAACCCGAGCCAAAGGCAGCCGCCTAACCAACTGAGCCACCCAGGTGTCCCAAAATCTTTTTTAAAAAAATAAATAAATAATGCAAAAAATAAAAAAATAATAATAAATTACTTTCAATTGTTTTACAATTAAATAAATAAATGAAAGGCTATTGAGAAAATTAAAGTGGACAGAGCTGCAATTTAAATAATGTTCACGGAAGGCCTCAATGAGAAGGTAACATTTAAGCAAAAGACTTGACAGTGGTGAGGGAGCAACTTTTATAGGTATCTGTGGAGGAGCATTCATCCCTTTAGGACTGGGGTATCCCTGTGACTCTAGAAATAACTGTTTTACTGTCATTCCAAATGCCATTAAAATACAATAATCAGGGGCACCTGGGTGGCTCAGTTGTTAAGCATCTGACTTTGGCTCAGGTCATGATTGGGATAAAGCCCCACATCGGGCTCCCCACTTCTGGCTCCCTGCTCCGCAGGAAGCCTGCCTCTCCCTCTCCCACTCCCCCTGCTTGTATCCGGTCTCTTGCTGTGTCTCTCTCTGTCTGATTAAAAAAAAAAAAATCTTAAAAAAAAAAAAATATTTAAATTCTAGGCCTAGGCAGAAAGCAGATCACCACCAGTTGCTGCTGGGGGAATTAAGAGAGGCCCACAAAACTTTTGGAGAAGATGGGAATTATTGTGATTATAGTGATCATTTCAGTTGAATACTCTGATATGTCAATACTCATATTACACACTTAAAATGTGTGCATTTTATATCAATTATACCTCAATAACTTTTTTTAAAAAAATGAAAATTCTACCCCTAGAATAAGAATAAACATACCAATATAACAAATGAGTCAAAACAGATCCACATATAGGAGACCTACTTTATTATAAAGGAGGTCTGTGAAATCAACAAATGGTGCTAGGATCACTAGTTACCAATGTGAGAAAAGTAAAACTACATCACTACTTCCTGCCTATACAATACACAGAAACAAACTCCAGATGAATTACAGATTTAAAACATAAAAAGAGAACTACAAAAATATTACAAGAAATGCAGGAGATCAGGTGAGGGATGACCTAAGTATATAAGAAGTCAAAAGCAGAAGACCAATACTTTTGATTACATACATTTTAAAACTCTGCATTTTGCAAAAGACACAATAAAGTTAAAAGATACAAAAACAGTCCTATAAATCTAGGAAAATAATATATACACCAACAGAAAAAATTAACAATACTCATACAGTGTTGGTAGAACAATGTGGAAATCTGGAGAACAGTGTGAAAATATGTATCAAAATGTTAAACGCATTCTTTTGTTTGATCTATTTCACCTCTGTAAATACATTCTAAAGAAATGATTGCAGAATACAAAAATAAAACTACCATATTGTTTACTACAGCACTGTTTACAAAGTCAAAGCCAAAAAAAAAAGTTCAGTGGCCTGGGATAAGTCAGTCAAATTATTGTGGTTTCATGTACCATGGCCCTTAAAAAAGATGCCAAGGTATTTACTAACCTGAAAGGATAGCCACAAACTATTAAGGGCAAAAAGACTATTACACAGTGTGTTCACAATTATGTGCAGGTACAATACATTTACAATGTTCCCATTTGGCTTAAAACTACAACACATTCCTGAATCTGTGTTTATATATGCACAGGAAACATCTAGAAGGAAATGACCTGTGCTGTTAAGCATTTAACTCTGAAAAAGTTACTAAAAAGTTTCAAATCACCAAAAAATTTCGTTCTTAGAAAGAAAATATATTAGTGGCTGCTTAGGGCTAAAGGGAAGGGGAAAGTAGACAGTGACTGGTACTGGGTACATAGTTTCTTTTTGGCATAATGAAAATGGTGACAGCTGCACAACTCTAAATATACTAAAAACCAATGAACAGCACCTTTTAAATGGGTCAGTTGTATGGTATGTGAATTGTATTGTTTTATAAATTCTACTTTAGAACAAAATTCATAACCATAATGAAGAATAAAAATTGTGCATTTTACGGACGCCTGAGTGGCTCAGTTGGTTAAGCAGCTGCCTTCGGCTCAGGTCATGATCCTGAAGTCCTGGGATGGAGTCCCAAATCAGGTTCCTTGCTCGGCGGGGAGCCTGCTTCTCCCTCCGCCTCTGCCTGCCATTCTGTCTGCCTGTGCTAGCTCGCGCGCGCTCTCTCTCTCTGTCTCTCTCTCTCTGACAAATAAATTTTTTTTAAAGATTGTGCATTTTAAAATTCACAGTTGGGGGGGGGGGCACCTGGCTGGTTCAGTCAGTACAGCATGCAATTCTTGATCTCAGGAGCCATGATTTCAAACCCCACAATGGGTGTAGAGATCACTTGAAAAATAAAGATTTAAACAATAAGATAAAAATAAAATTCATAGTTTGTACCTTATACCATGTCCTAATAGAGATTTTTTTTTTTTATTTACCATGCCCCAATAGAAAGCTCAAACCCAAACAGCAGTTCTTAAAAAGCTTCAAGTAGGAAAGTGAGTCACTAGTCTTAAAAGCAGTTAACTGCTGACAATATACGGTTAAATTACAATCTTAATCCTACATTCACAAGGATGTTAGTTTCTTGAACTATGCTGGCACATACTATTCAAGTCAGAGAATAGGAATGAACCTTGTAAATGTATTAAGTTGAAAAAGCTGGCACTGTTTTCCAATTATGCGTTATAACTGTGAACAGAAACAATGTTTCAAAGACTTATAAATTAAGAAGAGTAAACCTTGCTCCTCCACCCCCTTATGCTTTCAAGAAATCTCATGGTGGCAGGAAGCAAAGCAAAAGCAATCCTTCAATAAATGCCAGCTGACTCAACTTCAGGCCCAAAAGCCTTTCAGTATTCAAGATCCCAGATTCTGTTACACCTTACAACTTATCAATTCACAATGACATCTTAATACCCTCCAAAATAAAATACTCCACTCAATAAAGCTCTTCAATATGCCCTGATAACATAATGTATTCATTCATCATTTATGAGGTATACACTATTTGCCAGGTGCTGGAGATCCAAGGCTGAAAGATTCTTCAAGAGGAACCATCACAGTAGTTCTGAACCAAAGTGCACATGAGATCACCAGGGAGCGGTTTAAAAAAAAAAAAAAAGCATGAATTGCATCTCATCGCTAGATTTAGATTTAGGAGGTCTGGACTTAAGCCCAAGAATGTGTTTATTTAAACAGCTTCCTAGCACCCAATGCTAAAAGAAAAAGTAGATACTCAACTCCAATACAGGGAGCTGAATGCTTCAATAAGATGAGTTATCAAATAATGACAACAGCATCAAAAGGACACCCAACCTTCCAAAAAAAAAAAAAGAGGAGTCGTCCCTGGATGGTGCAGTCTCTTAACTATCTGATTCTTGGTTTTGGCTTAGGGTCGTGAGATTGAGCCCCATGTCAGGCTCTCCACTCAGTACAGAGTCTGCTAAAGTTTCTCTCTTTCTCTCTCTCTCTCTCTCTCTCTCTCTCCCCCTCTGCCCCTCCCCATGCTCACTCTCTTTCTCTAAAATAAATAATCTTTTAAAAAAGGGGGGGGCAAAGAAGAAGGTTTCCCAGAGATGATACTTTAGTTGAAACGTGAAAGATGAGAAAGTGGTTAGGTGGATGAGACAGGAAGAGGGTTCTCAACAGAGAAAAGTACGTAAATAAAAATTGCCCAACCATGTTGAGGAATTACACGCACTATGAAATTAGCATCTGTGTTCTGAAAATTACAAATACTTCAGTACAGCTGAGGTAAAGCACCAGCAAAGACTGGTAAGCTAGTTCAAAACATGAAGGGCCTAAATTATGCTATGCTGAGGAGCCTGGAAGTTATTCTAAAAGCAACTGAAAAGCAAAAAACAAAATTTAGGCAACGATGAGACATAAGATTTGTGTCTTCAGAAATACCAATTTGGCAGCAACAGAGAACTAAGAGCTGGGGGCGGGGGAGGGAGTGGGGGTGTTCACAGAAAACCAATCAGAAGACTACTGTAAATGTCCTGGCAAGAAATATGAACCTTCCAAACAAGGCAATATGAATATAACCTGGGAACCGCTGGAGGCTGGCTGCGGGAAGCTAAGACTCCTAGGCATCCACAGAAAGAGGGTGTAGGGAACAGTGGACACTAACCAGTTTTGAACAGAGTCACAGCACTTCCTGACACCTGCTGTGCATCCATACTGGGGTCCTATAATCAGACATACAACTAACCTCTTATTGCTGTCCCTAAACTTTAACATATGCACAGCAGGTAGGGCTTGAAATATGTGATGTGTAAAAAGAGGCCTGTGTATGTTTTAAGGAAAAGTTGACCTACTCCATGATGAAGAATGGTAGGGTCTCCAGACTGGCCTGGTGATAAGAGCATGAGTTTATCACCTTCAACATGTATCATCTGAGACCATAAAACATGGTGTCTTGTTTTTTGACCCTACATTTCCTCATTCATAAAATGGAAATGATAAAAACCAACAGTAACTGGGAATCCAAATCATATGTAAAACATGAGAACAGCTCCAGCACACCACTTATGGAGAGTACTGTCATTATTACTTCCAGATACAAAAAGGCAGTACTCAATACTACAATAAAATCACCTTTAGATCTCACTGGTTACACTCAATCTATCCTAGCAACCTCTGCTCAAAACACTTACATTCTTTTTATTAAAACAGAGATAATTAAAGGAGATCATTGCACTGGGAAAAAAAAGTTAAATAATTTCTAAGATCTTCCCCAATGCCAAAATTCCACTGCAAATGTATAAGCCAATTCACTTTCATTTAATACAATAAACCAAGCTCCTTATTTTCTGTATGCATTTTTCTTTGTTGTTTTTTAGACAATTTTATTTATTTATTTAAAGATTTTAATTATTTATTTGACAGAGAGAGATCACAAGTAGGCAAAGAGCCAGGCGGGAAGGGGGAGGAAGGCAGGCTCTCTGCTAAGATCCCAGGACCCTGAGATCATGACCTGAGTTGAAGGCAGAGGCTTAAACCCACTGAACCACCCAGGTGCTCCAACAATTTTATTTAGTTTTAAGTAAGCTCTATGCCTAATGTGGGGTTCAAACTCAAGACCCAGAAATCAATCAAGTGTCACATGCTCCACTGAATGATCCAGGCAGGAGCCCCAATAAGCTCTTAATAGAAGGTACAAGGTTGGAGTGCCTGAGCCACTCGGTTATGTGTCTGCCTTTGGCTCAGTTCATGATCAGGAGTATGCTCCTCCCCTCCCCCTGCTTATGCACGTGCATGCCCTCCCCCTCAAATAAGTAAAATCTTTTTTACAAAAAAGAAGGTATAAGGTTTATCTTTTTTCCTTTTTCAATCTATAAAATTTCAGGGTTTGAAAATTGGAAAATATAAAACATATAAGACAAAACCAAACTACTCATAATCTCCCTACCCACCCAAATAAAAGCAGGATTTTCTCATATTTCCTCCCATGCTTTTCCCATGTACATCACTCTTACTTAGACCTCAAAGCCCATTTTCTAGGTAATAATTAACAAAGGAACTGTATTTAGTATAAAATTTAGTATCATCTGATTTGTGTCACCCAAACACAAAACAGCCCTATCTTAGCACTCATTTCAATGGACACACTCACTGAAATTCTCACCTAGAAGAAATCTTCTTTATAATTCCTTCCTCACTTCATGAAACTAGGTTTCCTCATAGAAAAGAACGCTATATTAATTTCACAGGTTGGAATTTTATTAAGCTTCTGACCCCTATAAGTAGTATCTCCTTAACTTGGCCAACTGGGGGCAAAAACAATTTAAATCAATAAGTTCTTAGCAAATTAAAGAACATTTTTTAATTAACAGCAGGTATGGTGCTTTTAAATACAAAAAAAAATTGAATTAGGTTAATGTTCTCTTATTAAAATCCTTAGGGAATTTCCTTTAACAGAGAAAAATTATTTGTCATTAGTGGATCAACTGACTGTATATTCATGACATCAAAAGGGTAGAGTTCCCTGAAAACACCTGTTGTTCTCTGTAATTTAAGCATTCCTCTTTCCACGGTTGTAAACAAGTTTGTTTACGCTGTTAACCTGAAAATACTGACTTCACAGAGAGAGCAAAGTTACCATTAGTTCCAGTAAAACCTGTTGCTTAGAGAAATTCCCAATCTGTGGTATAAAGCTGTAAATAAACTGACTCTCCCAACCTTATTTCTAAAAAGCCCTAGCACATTTATGACAAAAACTCTCAACAAAATGGGTATAGAGGAAATACACCTCAACATGATAAAGGCCATATCTGACAAACCCACAGCTAACATCATACTCAAGGGTGAAAACCTGAAAGCTTTTCCTCTATGATCAGGAGACAAAGACTCCTTTCTTGCCACTTTATTCAACAGAGAACTGGAAGTCCTAGCTACCGCAAACAAGAAAAAGAAATAAAAGGCATCCAAATTGGTAAGGAAGAAATAAACACTATTTGCAGATGACATGATACTACTACAGAAAAGACTCTAAACACTCCACCAGGGTGCCTGGGTGGTTCAATCCGTTAAGCGTCTGCCCTCTGCTCAGGGGCTCAGATAGAGCCCCATATCAGGCTCTCCGCTGAGCAGGGAGCCTGTTTCTCCCCCTGCTTGTGCTCTCAATCTCTCTCTCCCAGCCAAATAAATAAATAAAATCTTTAAAAAAAAAAAAAAAAAAAGACAAAAAAATAGGTGGCTCAGTCAATTATGCATCTGTCTTCCCTCAGGTCATCATGGTCCCTCTCCCTTTGCTGCCCACCCCCTGGGCTGGTCCTCTCTCGTGCGCACTCTCTCTCAAATAAATAAAATCTAAAAAAAAAAGACAAGAAATAACAAGTGTGGTCAAGGATGTGGAGAAAAGGGAATCCTTGTGCACAGTTGGTAGGTATGTAAATCAGTACAGAGACTATGGAAAACAGTACGGAGGTTCCTCAAAAAATTAAAACTAGAGGGGGGCACCTGGGTGGCTTGGTTGGTGGAGCCTTCACCTCCGGTCATGATCCTAGGGTCCTGGGATAAAGCCCCACATTGGGCTCCCTGCTCAGTGGGAGTCTGCTTCTCCTTCTCCCTCTCAACTCATTCCCTCTCTTTCAAATAAATAAAATCTTTACAAAAAAAATTAAAACTACAGGGTGCCTGGCTAGCTCAGTTGGAAGAGCATGAGACTCTTGAAGTCGGAGTCAGGAGTTTGAGCCCCATGTTGGATGCAGAGATTACTTAAATAAATAAACTCTAAAAAAAATTAAAACTAGGAGCGCCTGGGTGGCTCAATGGATTAAGCCGCTGCCTTCGACTCAGGTCATGATCTCAGGGTCCTGGGATCGAGCCCAGCATCGGGCTCTCTGCTCAGCAGGGAGCCTGCTTCCCCCCTTCTCTCCACCTGCCTTTCTGCCTAGTTGTGATCTCTCTGTCAAATAAATAAAACCTTTAAAAAAAAAATTAAAACTAGAAATACCATATAATCCAGCAATTCCACTGGGTATTTATTGTGGGTATTTATCCAAAGAAAATGAAAAAACTAATTCAGAAAGATAAATACACCCCTCATTCACTACAGCATTATTTATAATAGCCAAGATAAGGAAACAGCCTAAGCTTCCACTGATAGATGAATGGAAAAAGATGTGGTATATACATGCAATGGAATATTACTCAGTTACAAAAAAAGGAATGAAATCTGGGGCACCCGGTTGGCTCATCTGGCTAAGCATCTGCCGTCCGCTCAGGATCCTGGGACTGAGCCTGCTTCCCCCTCTCCCTTTACCCCACCCAGCTTGTGGGCACACACACTCTCTCACATGAATAAATAAAAATCTTAAGGAAAAAAAAAAGA
This sequence comes from Mellivora capensis, assembly GCA_004024625.1. Taxonomy (NCBI): domain Eukaryota; kingdom Metazoa; phylum Chordata; class Mammalia; order Carnivora; family Mustelidae; genus Mellivora; species Mellivora capensis. The sequence goes on from PISX010011731.1 coordinate 10,879, forward strand.
ATGAAATCTTTCCATTTGTGACAACATGGATAGTCCTAGACGATATGTTAAATAAAATCATACAGAAAAAGACAAATACAGTATGATTTCACTTATATATGGAATCTTAAAAAACTGAACAAACAAAGCAGATTCATAAATACAGAGAACTGATAGTTGCAGGGGAGGCGGCAGCAGGGCTCAGGGGAATGGGCAAAAAGGTAATGAGGATTAGGAAATACAAACTTCCGGGATGCCTGGGTGGCTCAGTTGGTTGGACGACTGCCTTCGGCTCAGGTCATGATCCCAGAGACCGGGGATCGAGTCCCGCATCAGGCTCCCAGCTCCACGGAAAGTCTGCTTCTCCCTCTGACCTTCTCCTCGCTCATGCTCTCTCACTGCCTCTCTCTCAAATAAATAAAATCTTTAAAAAAAAAAAAAAAAAAAAAAAAAAAAAAAAAAACTTAAAAAAAAAAAAAAAAAAAAGAAAAAGAAATACAAACTTCCAAAAAAAAAAAAAAGAGATACAAACTTCCAGCTATAAGTAAGTCATGGGAATGTAAAGTACAGCATAAAGAACACAATCAGTAACAGTATAATAAGACAAATGGTAATGAGACTTATCATGGTGATCGTTTCATAATGTATGTGTCAATTCACTGTGTTGTATACCTGAAACTAAAATATGTCAACTATACTTCAATAAAAAAATTAAAATTTAAAAAATAAAAAATACAGAGTGTCTGGCTGGCTCAGTATGTAGAGCATGCAACTCTTGACTCTTTATCTCAGGGTCATCAATTCCAGCCCCGCACTGGGCCTAGAGCTTACATGAAGAAAAAAAATAAAGCCTACATAAAAGTGCAACCAGACATTTGTGATTCAGATCCTGGATTTCAATCAATTATTAAAAAGGTAAAACCACCTTAAAAATAACTAAATGTCAGCCTCTGCCTTCGTGTCGGGTCATGGTCCCAGGGTCCTGGGATCCAGCCCCATATCCGTAAATGTCCAAAACAGACAAATCCACACAGAGTTGCCACTAGTGGTTGCCGAGGACTAGAAAGTGAATGCTTACTCAGGTGCCTGGGTGGCTCAGGTGGTTAAGCCTCAGACTGCCAATTTCGGCTCAGGTCACAATCTCTGGGTGATGACATCCAGCCCCACGCAGAGGCTCACGCTGAGCACAGCTTGGGAAACTCTCCCTTTGCTCCTCTCCTAGCTCATGCTCTCTCATACTTGTGCACACATGTGCCTCTTTCTCAAAAAATAAATAAAACTTGGAGCGCCTGGGTGGCTCAGTGGGTTAAAGCCTCTGCCTTCGGCTCAGGTCATAATCCCAGGGTCCTGGGATGGAGCCCCGCATAGGGCTCTCTGCTCCTCGGGGAGCCTGCTTCATCCTGTCTCTCTGCCTGCCTCTCTACCTACTTGTGATCTCTGTCAAATAAATAAATAAAATCTTTTTAATAAATAAATAAATAAATAAATAAAACCTTTAGAAAAATAAATGCTACCAGGTATATTCTTTGCAGGGTGATGAAAATATTCTAAAACTGACTGCGATGATGGCTGGACAACTCTGTGAATATAATAAAAAACAAATGAATTGTACACTTTTTTTTTTTTAAGATTTTATTTATTTATTTGACAGAGAGAGAGGGATCACAAGCAGGCAGAGAGGCAGGTAGAGAGAGGGGGAAGCAGGCTCCCCGCTGAGCAGAGAGCCAATGTGGGGCTCGATCCCAGGACCCCGAGATCATGACCTGAGCTGAAGGCAGAGGCTTAACCCACTGAGCCACCCAGGTGCCCCGAATTATACACTTTAAATAGATTAATTATCTATCAATAAAGCAATTATTAAAAAAAATTTGAGGGCCTTCGATGTCCACAAACCTAAGAATTTTCCTGCTGAGATTCATAAGAACACTATGAACGGTACTTAAACCATAAAAGAGCACTTACTAAAGGAAATAGACAAATCCACATCTGCTAAATCTTCTGAAACCATTGTAAGTCACTTTAAAACCAACAGTTCTCTAACAGTATCACATGAAAAAAATACAGAAAAGCATTCCTCTGAAAAAGGTCCAATAACTCTTCAACTACAATTTTATCACCAATGCCATATACACCCTTCAGGCCCAAGTTCTTCAGTCAGATTTCCAAATTAAACTCCCCAACCTAATGCTGATCACGGCCCATCACTCCATGCTACAGTGGTAGGCAGGGTGCAAACTGCCAGAGCAGTCCAATGAGCAGAAGCCACTCTCTCATTACATCTCCTTACTATATCCAGAAAATGAAGAAACTGAATGTAAAAAATAGAGCAAAGAGGGCCAGAAATCCCTCAACCAAAAAATAAAATGACTACTGGGGCGCCTGGGTGGCTCAATGGGTTAAGCCTCTGCCTTCAACTCGGGTCTTGATCTCAGGGTCCTGGGACTGAGCCCCACATTGGGCTCTCTGCTCAGCGGTGAGCCTGCTTCTCCCCCCCCCGCCCCGCCCCCGCTGCCTGCCTCTCTGCCTACTGGTCATGTCTGTCTGTCAAATAAATCAATAAAATCTTTAAAAAATAAAAAAAAAATTTAAATATTAAAAAATAAAATAGGGCGCCTGGGTGGCTCAGTGGGTTAAGCCGCTGCCTTCGGCTCAGGTCATGATCTCGGGGTCCTAGGATCGAGTCCCGCATCGGGCTCTCTGCTCAGCAAGGAGCCTGCTTCCCTCTCTCTCTCTGCCTGCCTCTCTGCCTACTTGTGATCTCTGTCAAAAAGATAAATAAAATCTTTAAAAATTAATTAATTAATTAATTAACTATTATTTATCCTATCCTCAGCATTAACTACTCTCCTAGTAGTGTGTTGACAGTCCTGTTTCTCTCTGAATGTTAAGACATTTCCCAAGGGCGGATAGATTCTAAGCCAAGTGTTAGAACTTTTTTTTCAAGTATTTTCCCACAACATGAGGAAGCATAATTCTGTAATCAGGCTCAGGCTGTACAAAGTATTCAGCAAATGCTATTGCCGAGACACACACATTCACAAAAGATGTGTGTCTCTTCTCCAAGTACAGAGAAGTGTGCTGAGAAACAGTACCATCATATTACTTTACTTATAAAGCACTTCAAACACATCCATAACTGAAAGCTAAAACACAGCTCTTCCTAAGTAACTGCTGTTTTTCTGTAAGAATCTTATTATAAAAAACTTTAAAAAAAAAAAGAAAAGAAAAGAATCTCGTAATTCATGACATTTGCCCCTTCTTTGGCCACAAGGAATCTGAGAACAAACAAATTCTGTAATCCACCCCCTAGTACATATTTATAAATTCTAAATTTACTCCCTTCATTTTCCTGACCTACCCTTATTTTCCCATTGTTACATCTCATTTCCACCTATCCTACAATTCCTAACTCCATACCAAACACCTTCCGAAACAAAACAAAGATGTGTCATAAACCTCTGCAAGTTGCCATCTGGGGGCACATACAATCAAGTACCACACACAGTATTAGAGAAGAGCATCTGACTGAATGCTATTTTTTTTTTTTTAACACTGGAACCTAATTCTTAAAAATGGAAAACAGTTCTAAAAGTTGTAGTCAAAGAAAGCCTGCTGATGATCCTTCTAACCAAGTTAAGAACATAACATTAAGGCTTTGTGAACTCCAAATATAATGAAAAAAAGGCTCCAGGAGTACTAGCACAAAACAAAATATGGCAGCGCAACTGTTCAGCTTTAAAGTACAATGTTAACCAATAAGCACTCTACCCAGGAAGCTAAGAGGCTCACAGTCTAACACAATCATTCAGCAGGGACAACAGAGAAGAATCTCCAGAGAATGACAAGATTGTCAGTATGGGGAATACCTGGATACTTGAGCTCCCTCCTGGTTTAACACAGTATTTAATAATTACAAATGTAAGGACTAACTCACAGCCACTGGAGAGTAACCACAGCCATTATCAAGGGCAGGTGTCAAGATACCATTAAAAGATGAAACCACCAAGTGAAAGAAAATGGGGGTACAAAGAATCAAAAAGAAGGTTCATTCACTGACTTTTGCCTGGCTATCTAGAATTATCTACCACTGGCTATCAACCCATGGTGGATACTCATCTATCCTAGAACCAACAGACTACTAGCAAAAGTGAAAAAGATCTGTGAGGTTGTCCTCTAAATTTCCTTTCACCAAAGCAGAGCTACCTATCCCTGCTCCTTAAAAACCAGGACAGAGGCCACACAGTTCAATTCGTCAACCCTAAAAATTTTTCCCTATTTCATCACCCACTTTATCTCACAGCAGTTTACAGAGAAAACAAATTTCACAACAAGAGAATAAAATAATCCAACAAATCAAAGACTTGACCTTGGGTTTTGCAAGATGAAACCTTTAATGCTATTCAAAATAAAAGTTCTCAGGTTATAAAAATTACCGTTAAAACAAGTACACACACGAAAAATAAATAAATACATACATACATACCTACACAAATTTTTTTGTGGGCAAGATTTTTAAATAAGATGTCTTGTTTACTACCTATAAGTTTTATGGGCCAAAAATACAAAATTCATGAGACTTCTTTCCCTCACTCCCCTCCAAAGACTTCATTCAACTCGGCCCAAAAATGAGGCTCTGAAGTTTCTAAGTATGCCAAATACAGTAATTTTAAGTATTAAAAGAAGTGACACTTGAGGCACCTGGGTCGGCTCAGTCTGTTAAGCATCTGTCTTTAGCTCAGATTGAGCCCCCCATCAGGCTTCCTGCTCAGCAGGGAGTCTGCCTCTCCCCCAACTCATCCTCTTTCTCTCTCTCTCAAACTCTCTCTTTTTTTTTTCTTTTTAAAGATTTTATTTATTTGACAGACAGAGATCACAAGTAGGCAGAGAAGCAGGCAGAGAGAGAGGAAGGGAAGCAGGCTCTCTGCTGAGCAGAGCCCAATGCGGGGCTCGATCCCAACACGCTGGGATCATGACCTGAGCCGAAGGCAGAGGCTTTAACCCACTGAGCCACCCAGGCGCCCCTCAAACTCTCTTTTAAATATACAAAAAACTTATAAAAAATTTTTTAATAAAATAATAAAAATAAAGTTTAATTTTAAACTTAAATTTTTTTTAAGATTTTATTTATTTATTTGACAGAGAGAGATCACAAGTAGGCAGAGAGAGTTTAACCCACTGAGCCACCCAGGCGCCCCTTAAACTTAAATTGTATTTTTAATTGTAAATAAAGCTTATAAGATTTTTAAAGTAGTACATATCACCTCAACACATGTTCTTAAGCTCTTAATTAAAGAGCCTCATGCTGATTATCTCTTAAGGTTTATACTTCAAAATAAAATTCATATATTAAAAAAAGACATGTATATTTATGTGTGTGTATACAAATACACATGCGCGCGCGCACGCACACACACACACACACATTTAGGCACAGCTTAAAGAGCTCACTATTAAAAGAGGGGAAAACTCAGGCACTGAGAGAATTTCTACATCAGGCAGGAAAATCCTAATTTCAAAAGGTGAAAAAAAGTTTTTTTAAGGGACGCCTGGGTGGCTCAGTTGGTTGGGCAGCTGCCTTCGGCTCAGGTCATGATCCTAGCGTCCTGGGATCCAGTCCCATATCGGGCTCCTTGCTCAGCAGGGAGTCTGCTTCTCCCTCTGCCTCTTCCTGCCACTCTGCCTGTGCTCACTCTGTCTGACAAATAAATAAATAAAATCTTTTAAAAAAAAAAAAAGTTTTTTTAATTGTAAAAAACTGATTGTTCATAAACAAGAGTAATAATGAGAGAAATGGCTCTAAGGTACTTGGAATAATAAATAGTTTCCTTCCCTCCAACACTGCCGGCTGGCATCACAGCCTGTGATATTCTTTACTTCACCAGTTCACTGCTAAAAGCATTCTGCAAATTCAATCAAGTTTGTTCCATTATGCCAAAAGGTCTTTAAAAAAAAAAAAAAAAAAGTTAAGGAAATAACCCCCCAAAGAGGAATTAACAGCCCAGGGGTTATGGCAGAATGTGCTGGCAAGTAGATCACTTTATACTGATTCAGTCTGTCTTGATATATATAAGTTCCTCACAATTACTACATAGAATACACATGTAAATAAAAACAAATCTGGGGAAAAATGGACTTTTGCATTACTGCTTCTGTGGAAAAAAAGGCACTCTTGAAATTCTAGGAGAAAAGTCAACATTATCTATATTCCTCTCCATATTATTAAGTTTATCATCTCTAAAATTCAAGCAAAATTACAGCAATTCTCTGACCTCAGATTGTGCTACTTTGCTGAAGTCACTTTGTTTTGGTTTAGTTTTTAAGGTTGAAACTATTGGGGGAGTAGGGGCCAGAAATACAGAGAGAGCATGGGAACTGGACTCACAAAGACCTGATTTCAAAACCAGATTCTAACTGGCAACTAAACTTCAGTTTCTAATCTCTCAAAAAGGATATTAACTCCCCCATGGCATTGTTCTGAGACTTAAGTACAGGAAATATAGCCCAGTGCCTAAAATATAAATGTTTTTACCCCCATCAGTGGTTCCCACTTGACAGATCAAACACCTTTTTATTCCTCCAATCAGTTAACAGTGGCTGATGAGGGCAGTGATTCTCTGCTTAACGATAGGCCGCTCCACTCTTCAATTATGCTACACTCACCTCTGCCTCACCTGTTACCCTGTGTTTCCCCACAGGACAGCTGAGCTGTAAAATCTACCACTTTACCCGAGTACAAATCTGAAGAATTTAAGGTCCTCATTCAATCAACACAAAAATTACAGACATCACCTGACAAAGGGGCATGAAAAACACAACAGTCTCTGCCCTGGAACAGTTCAGATCAAGAGATGAGATCAACACCAAACCCAGTAAATTATAATACACTATAATGACTCAGAAGAGGTAATCTGTGTGTGGCCCATATCTGCAACACAGCAACTACCCTGAGTTTCTCTAACACTCTTCATTATATATGTCTGGCCCAACAGAACTGTCTTGTGATGAGTGCCAATTCCAAGTTGGTTCACTGGTTTAGGCCCCTGGGTATGGGACAGGTTTCATCGTTTAACAGTAACTCCAGTTTGCTAACTGACCCAAATAAAACTGCTCAACAAGTCAGATGTGGTTCCTTAAAATAAAGCTCAGCATACAACACAACCTAGACTAAGCCTTCAAAAAACACTTGTTAACTTGCACAACACAACCAGATTCTAGATCTTAGAGCTCTGCCAAAACTGACCCAGAGTTTGATTTTCCCACCTCACCCAGGAGAGGTGAGCACCTTGATTCTCCTTTAAGCTTTACCCAGCAGCTATCTTTACCAGTCTATCATTAGAAAAGACAACACAAGATCTATAATAGAGATTTTTCAAACCAATGTTTATGATTTCTAAACAATGTTTAGCCAATAAGGCAAAGATTACAGGCCTTCCACATATGCCCCTACATAGATACCATCCAAACCAAACACTTCCTACTCTGGTCTCTCTCTACACATACAGCTGCCTACATCTCAAATTCAACATATATACTACTAAATTTAATTATCTTGCCCCAAACCAGATACCCCTCTCTATTCCACTTCCTTTATTACTTCATTTTCTCAGGGACCTAAGATTTCTAATTCAGTCACCACAAACTCTGTATTTCTCAGTCCCGTAACTTATTTTTCATTGCTCACACCAAGCCTCACCCACTCCAATCTCTCACTCCAACTCAATCTTCCCAAACACCCCTGGATAAAAGCCATACATACACATTCAAAAATCCTGCAGCCTACTGAATTAATAAATCTTAGCCTTGGCATTCAAGGCCCTTTTCTTTGTGACAATATCCTTTTTCTCCAATTTTACTTTAAAGCCAAAGGATCAGGGACTCAGGCGTTTAACAGATTTCCTCTGAAGCTCTATTATATGCCAAATTCCAGGGAATGGGATACTGAGGTGAATAAAATCTGATTCCCACCCCCTAGACTCCAGGAAAACAGGAAGAAATACAGTGCCTTAAAGACAAAAAGTGCCCTGGAACATGTATGTGACTGTCAGTTAAGCATTGGACTCCAGATTTCAGCTCAGGTCATGTCAGGGTTGTGAGATCAAGCCCTGTGTTGGGCTCCATTCTCAGCAAGGAGTCTGCTTGAGATTCTCTCTCTCCCTCTCCCCCAACTTATGCTCTAAATAAATAAATAAAATCTTTAAATAAACAAGACAGAATGTGCCCTAAGTGCAGACGAAGCCCTCTAGAGGCACCTGGGTGGTGCAGTTGGTTGAGTGTCCAGGTCTTGGTTACAACTCAGGTTACGATCTTGGTCAGAGTCATGAGATCAAGCACCACAACAGGCTCTGCAGTTGGCATGGAATCTGTTTAGGATTCTCTCCCCCCTTCCCATGCACTGCCCCCCCCCACTCACTCTAAAATAAATAAATAAATCTTTAAAAAAAAAAAAAACTGTATGTCTTTTTAGTGTCCCTCATCTACCTACACATACTATGTTCTTATCAATCAGCACTAATGTTGAGGATTGTTCCAATAAACCAAAGACATATAATTAATGTGCTCAATAAATCTCATACATCTCATGAATAAGAAGTAAACACCACCTCCTCATTTCTACTATGGTAAAACACCATGGCACACACACTGCTTTTTTTGGAAGGGTCAGGGAAAGCACAACTGAGAATTCAAATTTGCAAATGTGCTCGTACTTGATTTATTTCTGAAGCAGAACAGAAACACCAGAGACCTGGTGAAATATGTCAGTTGTTTTTGCTAGTCAGTACTCAGACACTGACAATATGAAATGAACCCTCTGCAAATTCAACCTATACCTTGTATCAAAGAATAGCCTGATTAAAACATTCTAATCCTTTCATCACTATGAGTAAGTTAGAAAACACAGATCAGGCAAAACACTCTTCTCAGTAAAATATGCTGTGATTCTAGCTGTGGTTTTGGATTAGTAAGAGTAGGCACGTCAAAATTAACCAAATGAAAGGAGTGCTTAGAACAAGAGGACAAAGATGGTTGAAACCTAAAAGCCACAACCACTCTTCCCTGACACAAAACATCAAATATACCAGTTCCATTTCTTTTTTTTTTTAAGATTTTATTTATTCATTTGACAGAGATCACAGGTAGGCAGAGAAGCAGGCAGAGAGAGAGGAGGAAGCAGGCTCCCTGCTGAGCAGAGAGCCCGATGCTGGGCTCGAACCCAAGACCCTGGGATCATGACCTGAGCCGAAGGCAGAGGCCCTAACCCACTGAGCCACCCAGGCGCCCCTACCAGTTCCATTTCAAATAAATTTCCCGCGAGCAGCTACTTTGTTATCAACTTCCTAGTATAGTAACCTTTAACTATAACATCTTAAAAACTAAAGTCACCCACACCCAACAGGAAAGGCTTTGCAAATATGGATGCAGCCTATAAACATTCCAAACAGTTCTTAAAAGAATATATGTCAAAGCGGAAAAAGTATTCTTGGTTTAAAAAGTATGTATGGGGGGCACCTGGGTGGCTCCGTCAGTTAAACATCTGCCTTTGGCTCAGGTCATGATCCCTAAACAGGGAACCTGCTTCTCCCACTCCTTCTCCCCACTGTTCATGCTCTCCCTTTCTATCTCTCACTCTCAAATAAATAAAATAAAATCTTAAAAAAAAAAAAAAGCATATGTGAAAATGTAGCACATGCACATTAAAATAACCTCGACTTTTCTTAAATGAATTGATGGTTTACTATTTAGCACCGGAATGATAAATGACCCAGTAACAATATTACAATATTTATCCTTTAAAACAAATGACTCTTATGTTTGGACCAAATGAAATTAGCAATTTAGGCTTTTAAAGACATTCATTGAAAGCACGTATCCTAAGTGAACAGAGATTATAAAAGAATTGTAAAGCTGAAATAGTGAACTTTTTTTTACCTGATGTTCTGCATGAATGTTATCCCCAGTAGGCCATCGGTGTTTGCTATTATTATAGCCGCCTCCACCACTGCCTCCTCCCCCAAGCTGCTCACCATGCTGCCTCTGAAAGAAGTAGTCCACCATAGCGTCGTCTTGGGAACGGCCTGCAACTCCTATGGATCCTGGGACAGGGCTCGAGTGTGTCCCAGCTGCAAGAGCCTGATTTGCAGCTGGTTGTGGCTGCGCTTGCGACCCTGTTCCAGATGTCAAAACAACAGGCATGTTGGGATTAGCTGGTTCTTGAGGGTGATGTTTCAGGTGGGGGCTGAAAGAGTCCTGCCAAAGCACTGCTTTTCTCTTCAAGACACATGCAACGCTCATTCCACCAACACCTAAGGACAAAGAGGTTACAAATGTTTAAAATTTGTGTTTTTTAAAACATAACTTAAAAAAAAAAATAACTTGATATATACCAATACAAAAATATGAGCCCCGTGTCTTTTGCAATACCACATCTACAACCAATTCTACCAAGCAGCTAAATATTTTACAATATTTACACAATTTTCCAGACTGAGACCTCTATTTTTAAGTTGCTGAATACATGCAGGTGTGGAAATAAATGTAGCTGGTTGGTGGCAGGCAGTATGACAAGGTACTGAGATCAGAATTTAATACAGCAACTTCAGGAAAGCTTATGTTGTTACCAAACCTAACAACATAGAATTGGACTTCAATCAATGGCTCCTCTACCCAACTTATTTGCACCTTAAGCCAATTTTGCAAATACTTCTTAAATGAACAAGAGATCTATGAAATACCACTTTACAAATAGAGCAGACATAAGCCAATAAACCAAACAAAAATCCAAACTCCATATATAATTAGTAATGACTCAGACTGTCTAAAACTTGAGAAGATCCTTTAAAATCTCCAACGCAGTCACAGGATGCTCTTTGAAGGAACAGTAAGGCCCCCTGACCAAGAACAGCAACAGAATGTTCTCAGCCTAAACCTTTTTTAGCCGCTGTTGGGCAAGGGGGTGGAAATTTTTACCAATAATTTACAACTGTAATCACATCATTATTCCATTATAAACAGGATGAGACCAACCAAATCCAAATACTTTACTAGTGTAGAAAGAGCCTCACTGTAAAAAAGATGCCTCAATAACAACTGTGTGGCAAAAAGTTATTGCAAACAGTAGTATCTTATCAGTCCTACTTTAAAAATGAAAATACTAGGGCTATGTGGTGTGCCAAAGGCCATGCTGAGTTGCAGAAGAGGGAGTCAAACCTAAATCTGTTTTGGGGGTACCTGGCTGGCTCAGACTGTGGACTCTTGATCTCCGGGTTGTGGGCTGGAGCTCCAATTTGGGTATGAAGATTACTTAAAAAATAAAATCTTTAAAACATGACAAATAAATCTGTTTTGCACCCAAGCTTAGTTGTATACACCTCTTGCTAAACACAGATATTATTTCTCTCACTTGCACCCACTACTCTTCTCTGGAACAAAGAATCTCTAAAATGTTACTATGAAACATTACTATTTAAATTTCTTAAAATCAAAAACTACATTTGTACATAATACAGAACATTTGTCAGCCTGTGGGTGCTTTTAAAATTGCTACAAAGTAATTAATAAGTTACCTATTAGACTATAACTGTCTATACTCACTGGAGTCCAATTTCAAGGCTATCAATTTAATAGTCCACTGCTACAATGCCTGCTCTCTCCACCAAGCCCTACTGTAACATTCCAAAAACCCATTCACAAGATTTATGAGAAATATATTAAGTTATTTATTTACAGAATTAAGCTTCCTGATAAAGAACTGCTTCTCACAATTCATGTTTTGAAGCCAGAAGACGACACAATGGAATTTGTAATTTATTCAAAGCCTAATTTGGAAATGCCTAGTTTCAGTTAACATATCCAATCCATCAGAATCTTACTAGGGTAGTGGGTAGTCTAGCTTTCAACTAGTTTCTGATTTCATGAATAGACTCATGTTCATGCTTACGTACCAAAACCACAAAGTCATAGCTGTGTTTACCATAGGTCTCTGCAAAGTGCCAAGCAGTCTAATACCCTCCTGTTTGAATATTAATTGCCCCTTTTTATGGACGTATAACTGACACACAACATGGTATTAGTTTTCATGAGTGCAACATAATGACTGGATATTTGTATACACTTGAAATGATCACAATAAGTCTAGTTACTATCCATCACCAAACAAACTCATTGCCCTCTTATTACTAATAGTAGCCAGTCCCATTTTCTTCCACAAGGGAATATCAATTTAACAGTCTGTTCTAGAGCAAGCCAGGAGTCCCAAAACCTAAGTTTTACCACTAAAATAGCAACCTCTCTGAGCCTGTTCCCCACCTAGAAAACAGAAGAAATGCTTTCTCTAGGACTCACAAGTTAGTTTGTTTGTTTTTTCATCAATATAAAACTTTTTGGTAACTTTAAAGTCACCATGCTGGGACCCCAGCCATTCAGTTACCACCAGTTAAGGCAATGAAGCACCAGTTCCTAAGAGGATTCCTAAAATAGCAAATGCAATCTTTACTGAAATAAAAGATTTGCCACAATAATTATCTAACAAAGAATTTCCATATGAAAAAGGTTTACCTCTGAAACTCTCACTACTACAGTCAAACAAGGGGTTGGGGAGGAGGGAGGAGTTCCCATAAAAAAGTTCAAACAAAACAATTGGCTTTTGTAAAGCTATCTGTAAGCCCTAAGACTTCCTGCTTTACCTAATGAGGCCACGCAGTTTCTCAAACAAGAGAAAACCTGGCAGAAGGGACAGTTTGAAAGTGAGCAAATACCTAAGCAATTAACATGTGTCTTGGGTTGTTGTGTAATACCTTGGCAACTACCGCACAAAAATTAAGAAATCACTTAAATATCAGAAAACATTTAAACTGCTGATGTCTTTTAGAGAAAACTCTCAAAGCCCACTAAAAAGTTATGTGTACCATTTGAAATGTGACTTTTTACAAAAACAGCACATTATAAAATTTTAAGCAACTAGAAATAAGTGCTGATTCTAGTTACTCTTCCGAAGTTTTCAAACTGTTTACATGAAAGTTTTTCTTGCAATATCACTAATAGATTTTATTTCAAGCAAAGGAACACAGTTTAATCTCTCCACCACTCACCTTTAACTAAAATGCTTAGTTTAAAAGGTGTTTATTTTTTTGCCACAAAAAAAAAAAAAATCTGTGGTCATAAATTTACTTTAAAGCACTTCAACTCAAACCCAAACTAAATTTCAAACCCAACTTCAAAAAGCTGTGGCCTTGGACAAAATGAATTCAATTGTGGCTAAGGCGAAATGCTAATTCAAAGTGCA
>PISX010011731.1:24236-63886 GCA_004024625.1 Mellivora capensis
TGTTTACCAAGAACGTCTGCGAGGACTAAAACTATCTGTTTTCCTACCACAAAGTGAGCCCCTCTTTGAGTTAAGACGGACACTCACCAGCACAGGGAGGCTCTACGAGGAAGAACCCACCAAAAACCCAAAGCTCTCACGGAAACAAAAGGCCCCAAGCACCCAGGAGACTAAAAAGCGATCTGAAACTTCCTGATCGCCACTTCTCCACATTTAAGGCTCGCAAAGTTCCCCCATGGTGGGTCTCGCCTGGAGACAAGGGCCAAGGCTGCTTCTAAAGCGATTTATTGTTCCTCCTGCTTCGGCGCTGCCACGGCACGGAAGCTCAAGAAGTCGAAGAAATCCAGGGTGGCCCAGAATTACACTTCATGGCCACACAGAAAACTCGCGGCTTCGCAAACCCATCAAAAAAGCAACCCGAATGGCAACATCAATCTTCGGGGGCTCCAACGGGTCCGAGCAGAAATGTACAGGCACGTCTATGCCCCGGGCCCGGGCCTAAACCCCCGGCATTTTCCTCGCTTCGACCCCGCTCCCCACCCCCTCCCTCCTTTGATAACAATAGGGGCCTTGCTGCTGACTCCAAAACATGTACGAAGAACAGCGAGTGAGAAGCCTCAGCCAGGGCCCCGGGCGGCTTTTCCAAAGGCCTTCTCACCCCCACAACCGCTCTCAAACACCAATACAAAGGGGCGATCTGCTCGCTGGGGGTCCGGAGCAGCGTTTGGGGCCGGCGGGGTGCGGATACTCACGGGCGGAGCGGTAGGATGAAGATGGATTTCAGCCCCCCGATCTTCTCTCTCCGGCGCTCTCGCTCCCCCTTACCTTTCACTCCGACAACATGGCGGCCCACTGGGGACGGGGCTGGCGCGGTGCATCCTGGGATAGGCTCTGGCCCCGGCTCCGGCGGTGGCAGCGGCATGTGCGGAGCAGGCAGGCAGCTCTGGAACAGGTTGCCTGGTTGCCATGCCAACCCAGGGCCTGTGTGAACTTGGGAAACTCGCAGGCAACACAACCGCCGCGCGCGCGAGTGCCCGCCCGCTAAGCGAGCGCGCGCCGTCGCGGGCAGAAGGCGGAGTCCCGCGCCGGCACAGGAGCGCCCGCGGTGCTCGCGGGCGCCAGGCCACGCGCCGCATGGAGCCGGGCCCGGGGGCCGGACAGGGGCGCCCCGCCGGCTCCCGGAGGGACTGTAGACGCGGCACCGCCCGCTCCCGCGCGCTCCCAGCCCCACCGCCAGATTGCAGCAGCGGGCGGGGCTGAGGGACGCTCGCTTATCGCTCGGCTCTGGCTGGACAGGTGCTGACTTCTGACCCCTTTGCTGCAGCTTTCCGGCTCTGGGGCCTTGTTTCATCTTCCTGCCTCCATCGCCCCACTTAGAGAATGAAGAGGAAAATGAGAACGGCTACTCAACAGAATTGCCGTGAAGATTAAGTGAAATAATGTGGCTTCTTACTCCTTTTAAAGATCTCCAGCGCTTGGGACAGTGCCTCCTGGGACTTGTAAACGGGACCAATGCATAATTTTCAGGGTTCCGTGCAACATGAAGGTGTGGGGCCCCTTGTTCAAAATCGTTAAGGAATTTCAAGACCGCGTTAGTAGAGCCGTAAACCAAAACCAAAGACATAAAGCCGACCCTGTTTGTAAGCACTCAACCAGTGTTCGCTGTTGTCATGCTGTCCAGCTTCAAAGAGGAAAAGAAATTTGGCCATTTGATGCGAGTGACTTTTAAAATCAGTAGTATTTGATAAGATATTGCTATTGTATCTCCCACTAACCCCAAGATGGATTGAAAACGTAGGCAAACCCCAATACTACAAAAGACCAGAGGGGATATGCCAGGAAACTTTATGATAATTGGAGGAGGGAAAAACGTTTATAATGAACAAAAATCAATTAGTTTTTTTTATCTTTTTATTTTTTTAAGATTTTATTTATTTATTTGACAAGGAGAGAGATCACAAGTAGACAGAGGCAGAGGGGGAAAGCAAGCTCCCCACTGAGCAGAGAGCCCAATGCGGGGCTCAATCCCAGGACCCTGAGATCATGACCTGAACCTAAGGCAGAGGCTTAACCCACTGAGCCACCCAGGTGCTGGGTGATTGATAGATAGTTTGAAAGATAGTTAAATTGAAAGATAGTTAAACGTTTTTCAGGTAGAGATGTCACCAACAAAGTAGAACAAATGAGAAAATAAGCTTTAAAATATTGCAATATGCATGGTAGATGGTTAATCTTCATGATAAATACAGAACATCTCTAATGATTTTTTTTTTTTTAAAGAGTAATCCAAAATAAGCAGACATAAAATCACTAGTGGCCAATAAACACATAAAGAAAACTAGCCTGGGGCTGAGGGGTAGAGGAGCAGGGAAACAGGTAAAGACAGCTAATGGGTAGGGATTTCTTTCCCGGTGTTAAAAAAGTTTTAAAGTTAGATTGTAATCATGGTTGTACAACTCTGAGAATACTGTGTACTAAAAACCACTGAACAATGTACTTTCAATGGGCAAAGTTTATGGTATGTGAAATATATCTCAGTGAAGCTGTAAAAAATGGGAAAATAAAAGAAACAACTTTGAGATATAAATATTTTCATCTATTAATATACTGGCAAAAATTTAAATGATTATTAACACCCTGTGGAGGCAAGTTTTGTGAGAAAATCAGCAGTCATGTTGTTTAAGTTGTGTACGTATATATTACTTTTATTTTTAAAAAAGAATGTTATTTTTATTTAAGAAATTAAAAAGTAAGATTTTCATTTCTGAAAAAGAAGGCAAGTCTCGAAAGTTAGAGGCCCTGAGCTCTGCCACTTCCTGATGGTGTGGCCTTGGGCAGGTCCCTTCAGTTCCCTCATCCACAAAATAAGGATGTCAGTACTCTTTTCACAGGGTGGTTACAACAGTTTAATGAACTAACATGTACAAAGTGCCCAACACAGAATTAACACTCAATAAATGTAACTATTTTGTTGTAGTTGTACCCTTCTCCTCATTTCTGAATCCCCAGAGACCAACATAGTGGCAGGTGAATGGTCATTGCTGACTAAATATTTGTTAAATGAATGAATTCAACAGCCATTGGGAGTGTCAACTCTCAAATTCAAGAACCCGAAAAGTAGTATGTTGTATTCAGAGATCCGGCTCTTAAGCCAGAGAAGAAATTACTTAACCTAAGTCTCCATTTTCTCCCATGAAACATGAGGTTTATATAATGGGATTAAATGAAATAAAGCAGATAAAACATTTAGTCCCATGGGGCCAAGACACTGTGTGCTGAGTAGCCATAATAGAAGAGCATGTTAAAGGAAGAAACATAGTAGACATGACAAAATTACAAAGTTTCCAGACTCTTACCACATGCTGTGCTCCATGATTTCATTCTAAGATTCACAAGTTCTTAGTTTTAAGCTTTAGCTTTCATCACTCAGCCGTAAAGATTCAAATATCAGCATAGCCATGCCCTTGCCCAGTCAAATGTTGTAGTCTCAACAGAATACTAGCTGCTCATTCCTGATTTCCCTTAATTGCTCTCAAAAAGGACCTGAGACCCCTGTCCAGGCCCAAAATAACCCCAGCAGAGAATCACCTTCCAACAAACTCCTGAAACAGTGTTTACCTGTGGCCATGTACCATGCTAAGAATTTTATATTCATCATTTCATTTAAAACTCCCCAAATACCTCTGACATGGACAACATAATTATTAAATGAGAAAATTGGGGCACCTGGGTGCCTCAGTGGCTTAAAGCCTCTGCCTTCGGCTCAGGTCATGATCCCAGGACGCTGGGATGGAGCCCCCCATCAGTCTCTCTGCTCAGCAGGGAGCCTGTTTCCCCTTCTCTCTCTCTCTGCTTCTCTGCCTACTTGTGATATCTCTCTCTCTCTCTCTCTCTCTCTCTGTCAAATAAATAAATAATTTTTTTTAATGAGAAAATTGAGGCTCTGGGAGATTAAGGAACCAGATTAGCATATATCCAAACATGTTATCTAGGGCTATTTGCTGAGAGTTGTTTGGTCAGCAGGATGTCAAAATCATCCCCCAAACTTGGGACTCTCCACAATTCATCTGGTTAAAACCATATATAATAAATAATATAACCAATCTCTGGAAGTTTGCAAAAATCAAGTCTAGGGGCACCTGGGTGGCTCAGTTGGTTAATCGTCTGCCTTTGACTCAGGTCATGATCTCCAGGTCCTGGAATCAAGCCCCAGGCAGGGTCTCAGCTCACCAGGGAGTGTGCTTCTTCCCCTGCTTGTGTGCTCGCTCGCTCTCTCCCTCTCTCTCATGAATAAATAAAATCTTAAAAAAAAAAGTTCTAATCAAGCTGGCCTTGGGTGAAGATTAGGGTAGATTTGAGAAGGGTTCTTTGGTCTAATCAGTAGAAACCTAATCCATTCCATTGTAACCTAATTAGAGAAAGAGATCTCGGGACAGAAACGTTTAGTGAAGGCCATTCAAAAAAGCCTTGGTTCAAGGATTTCAAACAGTTGCCTCTTCCTTTGTCCAGAACCTTTGTCCAGTGGTTCTCAAAGTATGGGCTGAGGCTCACTGGTGAGTCAGCCAACCTGGCCATGCTGACAACCAAGAACAAATTCTAGAACATAAATGATTTTCAATTCCACAGACCTTTATCCTCTCTTACAGCCAACTGCTATTGGCTCGTAAAGGTTTCTATAACACGGTATTTCTAAACTGAATATAAAGCGTTCTCAAGCAGAGTTGGAATACTCTGGTTTCTGGAAACATAATTTGTTAGCAGTCAGTGTTGGTTTGAGTTGCTCTTTTAGCCTACATTACACTTGTGTTTTTGTATATTTGTGGAATCTCCCTTAGGTGGCACTTCCTCTCATTGTTTTGGGGCTTGGGTAATGGTTACAATGTTAACATTCCCATTGTCATTTTGTTTCTTAGCAAATCTTGGTTATTACAACACTTTTTCCATAAGAAGGTTAAGAGGGAGGGTTGGTTTTGGGCTTCCGGGATCAGTGACCAGGTAATTCTGACCAACTCTCCCACTGAGAAAAGCTAGAAAAACTGGAAAAATCAAAAAAATCTGATCTTGAAATCATTGGAAAGTTAACAAGTTAGTGAAGAATCCCTGAGCCAGGATCTGGGAAGAGAGAAGTTAAGGACTGTAAGCCCCACATTTAAGACTACAATTCCAGATGAGGCATTTCCTGAGTTGTAGCAAAGAGACAGAGTCGCGCTTTTAGCATCCTTGGGGGGGTTAAACGGGCAGAGACTGCAGTCCAGACCCCACTGAGAGAGAAAGCACCTAGTAAATAACTCTCAGTTTGGATCTGTATCCCAACAGACACCACTTTATTTACGATTTGAGAGAGAGAAAGAGAGAGAGAGTTGAGTGAACATGTTGGTGGGGGAGGGAGAGAGAGAGAATCTCAAGCAGACTCCCTGTTGAGCACAGAGCCCCATGCAGGGCTCGATCTCACAGCTCTGAGATCATGACTTGAGCCAAAATGAAGAGCTGGTCACTCAACCCACTGAGCCATCCAGGCACCCCAGGTTTTGTTTTTTAAAATTTTATTTATTTATTTATTTATTTATTTATTTGACAGAGCCAGAGAGCACAACAGGGGTAGTAGAGGAGAGAGAGGGAGAAGCAGACTCCCCACTGAGCAGGGAGACTGATGTGGGGCTCCATCCCAAGACCTATGACCTGAGCTGAAGGCAGACGCTTAGCCGACTGAGCCGCCCAGGTACCCCATTCCCCGGTTTTTTGTTTTGTTTTGTTTGTTTAAAGATATTTATTTATTTATCTGACAGAGATCACAAGTAGGCAGAGAGGCAGGCAGAGAGAGAGAGGGGGAAGCAGGCTCCCTGCTGAGCAGAGAGCTCAATACAGGGCTCTATCCCAGAACTCTGGGATCATGACCTGAGCCGAAGGCAGAGGCTTAACCCACTGAACCACCTAGGCACCCCTGTTTTGTTTTGTTTTAAGATTTATTTATTTACTGATGGACTCCGCTTTTGTTTTTTATTTTAAGATTTTATTTATTTGGGAGAAAGAGAGAGCATGAACGGTTGCAGGGGAGGGGGACAGAGGGAGAAGCAGACTCCCTGCTGAGTGGGGCTGGATCCCGGAATCCTGAGATCATGACCTGAGCTGAAAGCAGATGCTTTACCAAGTGTGCCACCCAGGCACCCCTCAGTTTTCTCTGAAAGTAGAGACCATTAGGGAAACCTGAGTGGCTCAGTTAATTAAGAGTCTGACTCTTGGTTTTCGATCATGTTGTGATCTCAGGGTCATGATATCAAGCCTTAAGTCCGGCTCTGTGCTCTGCATGGAGTCTGCTTGGGACTCTATCTTCTTCACCCCTCCTACCTCTTAAATAAATAAAAAAATCTTTAGGAAAAAAATCAAAGCAAAAGTGAGTAGAATAGACAAGCTCTCACAGAAGTCAAAACTCAGCTTCAAACCATCTCAAATTCTGAATCCCAGAGTGCCAAGGCCTTCAGGAACCTGGCAGAAAACAAAGTGAATTCTCTCTGTTTAAAAGAGATGACCATCCTAGGCCTCCAGTGGTTTCTATGAACAACTACGCATGTATCATATTCAATCCACAAACAAAAATAGTCACACGTACTGGAGGGCAAGTTAACGTGAACAAAACCCAGGAGCAACAAAGGACAACTGAAAAGGACTCCGAAGGACCACAGATATGGTAGTCATTAAATTACTTAATATGTTCAAGAAGATAAATAGGCTGATTACTTTAGCAGAAAAGTAGAAAATGTATGAACCCCCAAGTGGAAATGCTATAACTAAAAAATATGATAGGGAAATTAAAAACCAACAGTAAATTACACACTGCTGAAGGCAGAAGTAGTCGATATAGAGACGGGAAGCAACATCCAGAATGAAACATAAAGAGGCGAAAAGATAGAAAAGAGACAAAGGGTAAGAGTTACAGAGGTAGGGGCACCTGGGTGGCTCAGTGGGTTAAGCCTTAATCTTGGGCTCAGGTCATGATCTCAGGGTCCTAGGATCGAGCCCCACATCGGGCTCTCTTCTCAGTAGGGAGCCTGCTTCCCCTCCTTTCTCTCTGCCTGCCTCTCTGCCTACTTGTTCTCTCTCTGTCAAATAAATAAATAAATAAATAAAATCTTTTAAAAAAATAAAATAAAAGAGTTACAGAGGTAGGGCACCTAGGTGGCTCAGTGGGTTAAGCATCTGCCTTAGGCTCACATCATGATCCTAGAGTCCCCTGATCAAGTTTCACTCTCACTCTCTGCTCAGTGGGGAGTCTGCTTCTCCTTCAGACCCTCCTCCCTCTTGTGCTTTCTCTCTCTCTCTCTCAAGTAAATAAAATCTTAAAAAAAAAAAAAAAAAAGAATTCCACGCTGCACTGAGCTAACCAGGTGCCCCAGAATTACAAAGCTTATTCATCCCAGAACTAAAATTTTAGACAATATGACCATAAATAATCTCACAGAAGAATCCAAGGGCACATGAAAAAGATACAAAAGTATGGACTTGTTAGGGAAAGATAAGGTATGGAGAGATCTAGGAATTGATAGGAACTAAATAAACCTGAGTATGGGCTGTAGGATAAAGGCAATTACCAAAAAAATAAAAATAGCATTTACAACTTTTAAACCAACAGAAGAAAACATCATCCTGAAAGTGGGTGAGAAAGGAAGAAAAGAAAAGGGTCATCTGGGTGACTCAGTTTGTTGAGCTTACAACTCTTTTTTTTTTTTTTAATGATTTTTTATTTATTTATTTGACAGAGATCACAAGTAGGCAGAGAGGCAGGCAGAGAGAGAGAGGAGGAGGCAGTCTCCCTGCTGAGCAAAGAGCTCAATACAGGGCTCGATCCCAGAACTCTGGGATCATGACCTGAACCGAAGGCAAAGACCTTAACCCACTGAGCCACCCAGGCGCCCCTCACAACTCTTGATCTCGGGACAGTGAGTTGGAGCCCCACACTGGGTGTAGAGATTACCAAAAAAAAAAAAAAAAAAAAAAAAGAGTAATTCCAATAAATATAAAAAGGTTTAACTTGCCAATAAAAGACGAGAACTCTGGGACGCCTGGGTGGCTCAGTTGGTTGAGGGGCTGCCTTCGGCTCAGGTCGTGATCCCGGCGTCCTGGGATCGAGTCCCACATTGGGCTCCTTGCAGGGAGCCTGCTTCTCCCTCTGCCTCTGCCTGCCACTCTGTCTGCCTGTGCTCGCTTGCTCTCTCTCCCTCTCTCTCTGACAAATAAATAAATAAAATCTTAAAAAAAAAAAAAAAGACGAGAACTCTATGATATGGATGAAATTATAAGACACACTCAAATATAAATACCAGCTAAATATGAACCTAAATGGTAAAGAAGTATGTTACATATTAGTAAAAACATCAATAGATCATGAATTGTAAGTATCAGACCTTTGTAAATCAACACCACAGCTTCCAATTACAGTAATGTAACTAACAGAACAACAGGAAGAAATAGCTATATCATTAAAAAAAAAAAAAAAGGAAAGATTTTAACATAACTTCCTTCAAAATACAAATAATAAGTAAAAATATAAAGAAATCTGAACAACACAATAAGCTCAACCTACTGATTGTATGTAAAAGTCTATTCCCAGCCAACAGAAAATCGCAAGACATTTATAGTACATGTTCAAAAATGGGATATGCATAATAGTATAAAAGAAGCCTCAATAGGGATGCCTGGGTGGCTCAGTTGGTTAAGCGGCTGCCTTTGGCTCAGGTCATGATCCCAGCGTCCTGGGATCCAGTCCCGAATCGCGCCCCTTGCTCGGCAGGGAGCCTGCTTCTCCCTCTGCCTCTGCCTGCCACTCTGTCTGCCTGTGCTCGCTCGCTCTCTCTCCCTCTCTCTGACAAATAAATAAATTTAAAAAAAAAGAAGCCTCAATAAATTTCCAAAAAAATCAGTATCACATAGACCATGCTCTCTAGCTATAAAATGAGAAATTGAAAGCCTTGTTTTTTTAAATTGCTGAAAAGTACACATCCTGTATACTTGGAAACTAAACTACATTATTAAGTAACCATTGCGCTTCCAATGTGTAAAGGAAATCACTTAGAAATGAATCATAAGGAAAACACTACACGTCAAAATTTGTGGAACCATGCAAAAAAACAATATTTGGAGGAAGTACATAATTTTAAATAGACTTTATTTACAACATGTTTTTTGGAGTTAGAATTGTTCCAAGCGAATGGGCCAACCACTCCAAATTCAAGAAGTTAGAAGAAGTTACAGGACAAACCCAAAGGAAAAAGAAAGGAGAGCAATGTGGATCCTATGAGAGAAAATTAAGGGGTATGCTAACACAAAAATCCAATGGCAAGAGACCCGTTGGCTCTTATACTCTGTGGAGAGGCCCAAGGTCAATTGCATGATCTTGCAGGACTTTTCAAAAAATGATGGAAAATCACCAGACAAAACCATCTATTCATAGGCAAATATTTGGATAAATACATTTAGTCAATGGACATGAGCAGAGAGTCTGCTTGTGACCTGAAAGTATATTGTCTGGAATGTATTATGATATTGTGAGGAAATGATGAAAACTGAAAAATTACCCAAGTACTTGACTTTTTATTTTTATTTTTTTTAAAGATCTATTTACTTATTTTAGAGAGAGAGAGAAAGCACAAGTGGGAGGTGCAGAGGGAGAGAGAAAGAGAATCCCAAACAGACTCTGTGTCCAACACACCCCTCATCTGGCCAGATCCCACAACCCAAGTGGCAGCCAAGAGTCAGATGCTCAACCGACTGAGCCACTCAGGCACCCCAATACTTGACTTTTTATTTTATTTTATTTTTAAGATTTTATTTATTTATTTATTTGACAGACAGAGGTCACAAGTAGGCAGAGAGGCAGGCAGAGAGGAGGAAGCAGACTCCCCGCTGAGCAGAGAGCCCGATGCGGGGCTCGATCCCAGGACCCCAGGATCATGACCTGAGCTAAAGGCAGAGGCTTTAACCCACTGAGCCACCCAGGCGCCCCAATACTTGACTTTTTAAATGAATGTAATAACACATGGGGATACCAATGTTTAGAAATGCTTTAAGCATGGAACACCTGACCGGCTGAGTTGGTAAAGCATGTAGCTCCTGATTCTAGAGTCGTGAGTTCAAGTTCCATGTTGGGTAGAGATTACTTTTTTTTTTTTTTTAAGATTTTATTTATTTATTTGACAGACAGAAATCACAAGTAGGCAGAGAGGCAGGCAGAGAGAGAGAGAGGAGGAAGCAGGCTCCCTTCCCTGGTGAGTAGAGAGCCTGATGCGGGACTCGATCCCAGGACCCCGGGATCATGACCTGAGCCGAAGGCAGAGGCTTTAAACCACTGAGCCACCCAGGTGCCCAGAGATTACTTTAAAAAAATAAATAAAATTTAGAGGTGCCTGGGTGGCTCAGTCAGTTAAGCATCTGCCTTCAGGTAGGGCGGATTGTGATCCCAGGGTCCTGGCATCTAGCTCTGTATCAGGTTCCCTGCCTGGAGGGGAACCTGCTTCTCCCTCTCCTGCTCCCCCTGCTTGTGCTCTCTCTCTCTCTCTCTCTCTGTCAGGTGAATGACTAAAATCTTTAAAAAATAAATAAATAGAAATAAAATTTAATGCATGATATCTGAGATAAATCAATTCCACAGTCCATTTGTGTGATGTATTTGAGTTAACCCTTTACTTCTGGATTGTTTGAAAAGAAAAGGTAAATAACCCCTTTTTAAAAATTTATTTATAAATTTTAGTTATATTATTAAACTGGAAATATTAAAGAGAAGTTTGAAAATATATTTAAGTGAAACACAACCTAACTTCCATTTCTATTTTATTTTATTGGAATGTATGAGTAACTTAAGAGGAGAGCAAAAAGATTCCTCTTGCAGCTATGTTGTCAAAACATTTAAAGAGAGTTCCATATTTAGGATGAAATGATGTCATCTCTGGGATCTGATTCAAAATAATCTGGAGTGGGGGAAATAGATGAGAGTATAAATGAAACAAGATGGTACAGGAACTGATAATTGTTGAAATTGAATGAGTATATGAGAGTTCTATTATGATATAGGAAGACGAAAAGACAAAGGACCGACAAGATTTTTAAAAATCTTCACTGTAGAAAATTTCAAATATATATAATAAGTTTAAAACTAAAATTTAGTCTTCACCATTCTTGGTCTATTCTTACATATACATTTCAGAATCAGCTTATCAATCCAATACAGATTTTGAGTAAAAATCTATTGAATCTATAGATCAACCTGCAGAAAATTATCTTTTTCTGCCATTAAGTCTTCTACTGTTAATATGGAGTAGCTGTCACTTTTTCAGGTTTTTGTCACCTTTTAGTACAGTTTTATAATTTTCTAGGTACAGATCTTACACCTCATTTGTCAGGTTTATTTCTGAGCATGTCATAGTCTTGTTGCAATTTTAATAACTTCTTTATATAATTACATGATATGACTGTATAGAATTGTAATCAGGTTTGTATATGAACCTTATAATCAGCTACCATACTATATTATTTCAATACTTTAATAACATCTATAGATTGCTCAGGTTTTTTGTTGTTGTTTTTTTTGCCTTTGAGGGTTTTTTTTTAATTGGTTGGTTTTTTTTTTAAGATTTTTTAATTCATTTGACAGAGAAATCACAAGTAGGCAGAGAGACGGGCAGAAGGGAAGCAGGGTCCCTGCTGAGCAGAGAGCCCAATACAGGGCTTGATCCCAGGATGATGAGACCATGACCTGAGCCAAAGGCAGAGGCTTAACCCACTGAGCCACCAAGGCATCCCTGTTCTGTGTTATTTTTAATAAAAATAATCATATTGGGGAACCTGGGTGGCTTAGTCAGCTGAGCATCTGCCTTTGGCTCAGGTCATGATGACTGAGCCCCGCCGAGCTTGGCTCCCTGCTCAGCCGGGGGTTTACTTTTCACTCCCTCTGCCCCTCCTCCCACTTGTGCTCTCTCTCTCTCTCTCTCAAATAAATAAATAAAATCTTATTAAAAAAAAAAAAAGAATCCTATCATCTGAGTATAATGGCAATTTCACTTCTTCCTTTTCTGTAGTTATGCCATGAATTTCTTATTATAATCTTATTGCTCTAAGACCTCCATTATATTTTTGAATAGAAATAATGATGGGGCGCTTGGGTGGTTCAGTCAGTTAAGCATCTGCCTTAAGCTCAGGTCATGATCCTGGTGCTTTGGGATGGAGCCCTATGTCAGGCTTCCTGCTCAGCAGGGGACCTGCTTCTCCCTCTCCCTCTGCTCCCTATCCCCCACCCTCCCAGCTCCCAGTTGTGCTCTATCTCACTCTCTCTCCCTCTCAAAATCTTTAGAAAAATCTTTAGAAAAAAAGAAATAAGGATAGTTGGCATGCATATCAGGGTTTTGTTTTTAAGATTTTATTTATTTGAGAGACAGAGAGCATGAGCAAGGGAGCGGGGCAGAGGGAGAAGCAGATTCCCCACTGAGCAGGGCACCCAACATGGGGCTTGGTCCCAGGACCCTAGGATCATGACCTGAGCAAAGACAGATGCTTAACCACCTGAGCCACTCAAGCGCCCTGCATATCAGGTTTATAACTTTAAAGCAGATGCTTTTAAAGTTTTCAAACTTTAATAATTATTGTAAGTTTTTGTAGGTCTCTTTGATTACCATTCTGTTTTTAATTTATGCCGAATTTTCTCAAATAATTTTACACTTTTTGAAATGTTTATATGATTTTTTCTCCTTAATCTTTTATTATAGCTTAATCTTTTATTATACCTTAATCTTTTTAAAAAGATTTTATTTATTCATTTAAGAAAGAGAGACAGAGACAGAGAGAGCACAGGCAGGCAGAGAGTCAAAGGGAGAGGGAGAAGCAGACTCCCCACTGAGCTGGGAACCCCACATGGAGCTCAAACTCAAGATCTGGAGATCATGACCTCAGTCGAAGGCAGACGCTTAACCATCTGAGCCACCCAGGCATCCCCATCTACAGATATTCTAACTTGGAGATACATTATTACTGGGATAATCCCAAACTGGTCATGGTATACTGTTTCTCTTATTTCATTATTGGATATTATTCACTGATATTTTGTTTAGGATATTTGCACCTATATTCACAAGTGAAATAAGCCTATAATATCATTTTCTTGTTCTTTCTTTAGTTGAAGTTATATGGACCTCATGAAGTTATATGGACCTCATGGAATTTGCAGGAGGGAGATATCCCCTCTTTTTCCACGCTCAAACACTACAAGAGTTTGCATACAATGAGAATGATCTCTGCCTTGAAAGTTGACAGAATTTATCTGTAAAACCATCGGAGCCTGGTGTTTTCCTTGCTAGACATTGTTTACTGCTTAATGTTTAAAAACCTTTTTTTTTTAAGGCATTATAGACTCATAGGATGTTGCAAAAATGTATTGGAATGTCCAGTATAGGCTACACCCAAATTTCCCCAAAGGCAATATCTTTTGTAACTCAAGTACAATATCAAAGCCAGAAATTGGCCTTGGTGCAGTCCACAAGGCTTATTCAGATTTCATCAGTTTTGCTTGCACTCACTCGTGGGTCGGCGATGTGTGTACACTTCTATGCAGTTCTATTGCACATGGAGATTTGTGTAAACATACCCTAATCATGATCTAGAATTGTTTTATCATCACAAGGATCCTTCCTACTACCCCTTTATAGCCATAAACATCACTTTCCCCATTTTTAACTTCTATCAACCACAAGTCTGCTCTTCATCACCATAATTTTGCTATTTCAATAGCAAATGTCGCAGGGGCCCTTGGCTGGTTCAACAGGTGAAGCACGACTCTTGATCTTGGGGCTGTGGGTTCAAGCCCCATGATGGATGAAGAGATTGCTTACAAATAAAATCTGTCTCGGTTTTTGTTATTTATTTACTTATTTGTTTATTTGTTTATTTAAAAGATTTTATTTATTTATTTGACAGAGAGAGACACAGCGAGAGAGAGAACACAAGCAGGGGGAGTTGGAGAGGGAGAAGCAGGCTTCCCGTTGAGTAGGGAGCCCAGATGCTGGGGCACGATCCCAGGACTCTGGGATCATGACCTAAGCCAAAGGAAGACGCTTAACAACTGAGCCACCCAGGTGCCACTGTTTTTGTTTTTTTAAAGATTTTATTTATTGGGGCACCTGGGTGGCTCAATGGGTTAAAGCCTCTGCTTTCAGCTCAGGTCATGATCTCAGGGTCCTGGGATCCAGCCCCATATCGGGGGCTCTGCTCCGCGGAGGGCCTTCTTCCCCCTCTCTCCCTGCCTGCCTCTCTTGCCTACTTGTAATCTCTGTCAAATAAATAATTAAAATCTTTTAAAAAAAGAGAGAGAAAAAAATAAATAAAAGATTTTATTTATTTGACAGAGTGAGAGAGACAGAGAGAGAGGAAACACAAGTAGGGGGAGTGGGAGAGGGAGAAGCAGGCTTCCCGCTAAACAGAGAGCCCAACCTGGAACTCAATCCCAGGACCCTGGGATCATGACCTGAGCCGAAGGCAGACACTTAACAATTGAGCCACCAGGCGCCCTTGCTTTTTTTTTTTTTTTTAAGAACGTTATATAAATGGAATCATACAGAATGTAACCCTTCAAGATTGGCTTTTTTCCCCTCATCATAATTCCCTCGAGTTCTATTCAAGTTGTTGTTTGTATCAATAGTTTGTTCCTTTTCTTGCAGAACAAGGAGTCGTCCTCGCTAGGGATGAACCACAGATGTAAGCATTGAAGGACATTTTGGTTCTTTCCAGGTTGGGGCTCTTACAAGTAAAGCTGCTATGAACGATTGTATATAGGTACTTTGTTTTGTGAAGACTATTTTCTTTCTTTCTTTCTTTCTTTCTTTTTTTTTTAAGGTAAGCTCTATGGCCAACATCAGGCTCAATCTCACAACCTTGAGATCAGGAATTGCATGCTCTACAGATTGAGCCAGCCAGGTGTCCCTCTCTTATTATCTTTTTTTTTTAAGATTTTATTTATTTATTTGACAGAGATCACAAGTAGGCAGAGAGGCAGGCAGAGAGAGAGAGAGGGGGAAGCAGGCTCCCCGCTGAGCAGAGAGCCCGATGTGGGGCTCGGTCCCAGGATCCTGGGATCATGAACTGAGCTGAAGGCAGAGGCTTTAACCTACTGAGCCACCCAGGCACCCCTCTTATTATCTTTTAAGTCTGTCCTGGAGCACCTGGGTGCCTTAGTCAGTTAAGCATCTGCCTTTGGCTCCGGTCATGATCTTGGGGTCCTGGGATCAAGCCCCACACTGGGCTCTCTGCTCAGCGGAGAACCTGTTTCTCCCTCTCCCTCTGTACTCTCTCTCCTTCTCTCATTCTCTCTAAAATAAATAAATAAAATCCTTTTTTTTTTTTTTAAAGATTTTATTTATTTGACAGAGAGAGAGAGATCACAAGCAGGCAGAGAGGCAAGCAAAGAGATGGGGGGCGGTGAGGAAGCAGGCTCCCTGCTGAGCAGAAAGCCTGATGCAGGGCTCGATCCAAGGATCCTGAGATCATGACCTGAGCTGAAGCCAGAGGCTTAAGACAGTGAGCCACCCAGGTGCTCCAAATAAGTAAAACCTTTTTAAAAAAATCTCCTTTTTCTGTTTTTATATCCCCTTTTTAATTTATAATATTATTTGTGTTTCTTTTGTTGTTGTTGTTCTCATTAAGTCTTACCAGAGATACGTTTTCTGTTAGCTTTAAAAAAATTTTTTTTTCTTCCTCTTTTCCAGCTGGAAACATGGAGTGTACAGAAGAGGAGAAAAAGAAGGTTCTTTCTGTGCCAGAAACTCTTAACAAAGAGGGAAGGAATTTCATCAAGCTGAAAATCAAGCATCTGGGAAAGAATTTGACCAAAAGATGCTTTGAAAGATGAGGAGGAAGTTTCTTTCTACCAGGTACACCCTACTGAAAAATATAATTTAAAGATTTTAATCTCACCACCCTGAGATCGTGACCTGAGCAGAAATCAAGAATCAGACACTTAGGCAATTGAGCTACCCAGGCACTCCAAATTTAAAAAAATAAGAAACATATCACATATGGCAACAAAAATCTTAATGTGGGGCACCTGGGTGGCTCAGTCATTAAGCGTCTGTTTTAGGCTCAGATCATGACCCCAGGGTCCTGGGATCAAGCCCTGCATAAGGCTCCCTGCTCATTGGGGAGCCTACTTCTCCCTCCCCATCTGATGCTCCCCCTATTTGTGCTCTCTCTCTCTGTCAAATAAATAAATAAAATATTTTAAAACAAAAAACAAGGGATACCTGGGTGGCTCAGTCGGCTGGGCATCTGCCTTCGGCTTAGGTCGTGATCCCGGGATCCTGGGATAGAGCCCCAGGTTGGGCTCTCTGCTCAGTGGGAGCCTGCTTCTCCCTCTCCCTGCTGCTCGCCCTGCTTGTACTCTCTCTCTCTCTGTCAAATAAATAAATAAAATCTTTAAAAATAAAATAAAAACAAAACAAAAAAACCCTTAATGTATTTAAGAACTTAGAAAGGCTATGCAGATATCTGCATAGAAAACTTTTTTTTTAAACTTTAAGACCCTAGCAATGAACACTGATGATGATTCAAGTGAATGAAGAGAAATGTCTTTGATGAAATAACTCAAAATTAAATAGATGTCGATCTCCCCAATGTTCTATAAATTAATTGCAATCTCAATAATTCCAGATTTAAAGTTCGCCTTGAAAATGCTGAATAAAGAAGGGAAGACCAGCTGTCCCAGATATTAAGACACACTGCAAAACCATCAGAATGAAATATATTGTAGCATTTCTCAAGAACACATTTTTATTCATGAACAAATAGACCAATGGAAGACAATAGGAAACTTGGAGACAAACCCATGTAGATATGAGTACTTAACATACAATGTTAGCACCTCCATTAATGTGGAAGGGCTAGTTCATTTAGTAAGTGTAATTGGGAAAATTGACTCACAATAAACGTGATGACTACTTACCACTATATAGAAAGACAGACTCCAGGTGAAATAAAGACCTAACCATGAAAAGCAAAAGTCTTGAGTTAATAGTAGAGCATATTTGTGACCTAGGACTGGGTGAGTATTCTTTAAATAAAACTTAAATCTGGGGGCTCCTGGTTTGCTCAGTCGGTAGAACATGTGATTCCTGATCTGAAAGTTGTGAGTTCAAGCCCTACATTGGGTATAGAACTTAATTTAAAAAAAAAAAAATTAAGGGGCTCCTGGCTGACTCAGTTGGTGGAGCATGTGACTCATGATCTCGGGATTATGAGTTTGAGCCCCATGTTGGGTTATAGAGATTGCTTAAAAATAAAATCTTTTAAAAATAATTAAGAAAAAAAAATACTAAATGTTTCTAGGGTGCCTGGACGGCTAAGTCAGTTGAGCATCCCACTCTTGATTTCGGCCCAGGTCATGATCTCAGCGTCCTGAGTTCACTCCCCACCTCAGGCTCTTCACTCAGCCGGGGGATTTTGCCTGAGATTCATTCTTTCCCTCTCCTTCTGCACCCCCCTTTCTAAAATAAACAAATCTTTAAAATTAAGGATTTCTATTCAAAGCATGATACAATGGACAAAGTTACAACAAGGAAGACAGAGTGTTACAGTTACAGTAACAGGAAGTTACTTGCAATCATTAAAACCAACAATGACTAAAAAACAAGGAATTCTTGCAAATCAATGTTGGCAAAGGATATATGAGCAGATAATTTGCAGGAAAGGAAAAGCAAAAGACTAACAAATATGTGAAGAGACACTCAGGCTTATTAGTCATCAGAAAAATGCAAATTACAACCACGGTGAAAAGCTAGATAATCCGAACATTATTCAGGAGAGAGACAGACATAGAAGGGCCAGTGGTGGGGGGAGACCACAGCAGAGGGAGAAGCAGGTTCCCTGCTGAGTAGGGAGCCTGTTGTGGGACTCGATCCCTAGATCCTGGGATCACAACCTGTGCTGAAGGCAGATGCTTAATCGACTGAGCCACCCAGGTGCTCCTATCTTATTTTGTTTTTTATTTGTTATTTACTTTTTAAAGTAATCTCTACACCCAAAGTGGGGCTCGAACTCACAACCCCAAGATCAGAGTCGCAGGCTGTGTGGACTGAGCCCCATTGGGGGCTTGGGGCCCCGTTTTAGAAAAGCTCCATCTCAGTTGCTTGTCTGTTGGGCCCTATTTACTCATGTTCCATATTTGCCTCTGAATAAGCCAAAGAAACTGTGTGTTCCCATTCCAAGCAGGAGACAAGAAAGTTAATCATTGTCTAAGTTTTTTCCTAGGCCCCAAACACCTGATAATATCTAAGAGGAGCCAGAGCCCAAACCTGTTCAGAGCATTAGATCCAAACACACCTCGGCTGGCGCTGACGTCAGTGCCCTCCACCTCCGATGATTTATGAAGTAGCACCGAGTGTTCACCTGACGCTCTCCTTCAATTGGGATATCCCCTGGATTCCAGAAGGAACACGAACCCTAGCCCCCTTCCTATACAAACCCCTAGCCCGAAGCAACAAAGATACCCTTTCTCCTTTCCTTTCTGAGTCCCCCAGACACTCCATCTGCCTTTCTCCACCTGTCATGCAATTCAATAAATTCTGCTCTCACTTTCCCCAGCTCTCGTTTGATTTCTACCCTGCGCAAAGGCAAAGACCCTCCTCTGGGTCCTACGACCCAGTGTGCAGCAACTTCAAAGTTTTTCAGATAAGCAGGTGAAAAATTTGCCTCTATCTGCGCCTTCGGGCAGAATGATCTTACGCCAGTGTCCTGGGGAAAAGTCTCTACACCCAAGATATCACAGAAAATAACCCCTTCTTTCACTCCCAGCCAAGATGGTAAATGTGATGATTACCATACCTTTGGGAACCTCAGTGAATAAACAAAGATCTTTGCCCTCCGGGAGTTTACATTCTAATCTGGAGAGAAAGACAAGAAATAATAAATATAGTAAGCAAATTATGTAGCACATTAGACAGGGAAAGTGCTAAAGAAAAAGGGAAAACAAAACCGAAATGAAGGTAAGGGGACTCACACCACCCCTTCCCCACCCCGGGGAATGTAGCTTTAACCAATTGGTCAAGAATTTACCACGGAGCTCGGAGCTCGGAGCTCCGGTGAGTCTGTCACTTAGCTATCTTCATTCCCCAAAAGCAGATGACGTCATCTGCATGATGAGAACCCCTGTCCTGCCCCCTGAGAAAAAGTGATCTTGCCTGGAATTATCCTTTCTTGTCCCGAAGTAAGTTGTAGGCCCAACGTGGGGCTTGAACACGTGACTCAGATCAAGAGTCAGGGGCCCTAAGTACCCCAATCCTTTCTTTTCTTTTGCTTCAAACTTTCTTGCTCCACCTTCTTTTCTATAAACACCTTCCATTTTGAGGGTTCCTGGCTGGCTCAGTTGGTAGAACATGTGGCTCTTGATCTCAGGGTCCTGAGTTCAAGCCCCATGTTGGGTATGGAGCCCACTTAAAAACAAACAAACAAACCAAAAAAAACCTATTTTGTACACCTCCTCCTTAAAGGGTCCCTCTACTTGCTAGATAGGATGCTGCTTAATTCACGAATCATTTAGTAAAGCCAATTATGTCTTCAAATTAAAATAAGAGGATTCATACAGGTTCTGGGTAGGGGAGGCAGCAAGGATGCAAGGCTGGCAGCTTTGCAAGAGTGTGGTTGAGTAGGTGGGGCTCACTGAGAAGGTGACACAAGAACAAACAATTGAGGGAAGTAAGGGAGTTGGCCCAGCTGACAGGTGGGGGAAGAGCAGTCCAGGCAACCAAGACAGCTCTTGCAAAGGCCCTGGGGTTGGAGCAACAAGAGCCAGGGAGGGAGACGCAAGAGTAGAAGAGGATGAGACCGAGGGGCTAGACTAACTGCAGGACTCAGAGGCCATTGCAAGATACTGAGCAGGGGGCCTCCACATGGCGTGACTCATGCTTCTAAAAAAAAAACAAACCATCACCCTGGCTGTTTTGTCAGGAATGACTGAGAGGGGCATGGGTGGAGGCACAGACCTCTTTGGAGGCTACTTATAATAGATATGAACAAGGCGTGATGGCGGCTCAGACAAAGCGGCAACAGTGGAGGTGGCAGAGGGTAAGTTCTGAATTCTGGATATTTTTTTTTTAAGATTTTATTTATTTATTTGTCAGAGAGAGAGAGCACAGGCAGACAAAGTGGCAGACAGAGGCAGAGGGAGAAGCAGGCTCCCTGCCGAGCAAGGAGCCTGATGTGGAACTCGATCCCAGGACGCTGGGATCATGACCTGAGCCGAAGGCAGCCGCTTAACCAACTGAGCCACCCAGGCGTCCCGATTCTGGATATTTCTGAAGGTAGAGCTAATAGAATTTCTTAAATGGGCAAATGAAGATGATACAAGAACAGGCAGGACTCAAGACAGTAGCCCACCGAGAGAGGGGTTGAGATGCGTGGCCATGAGACAATTCTAGAATATCTGGACTTAGGTAAGAAGGATTAAGGGGGATACCTTGTCTGCAGAGAATTTTAAAATCATAATAAAATGGACTAGATGTTGTCCTGCTGTTCATTATTATAAATAATGGCAGTGAGGGGCTCTATTATAAATAATGGCAATAATGGGGCTCTCAGTGAGCCCCACCTACCCGACCACACTCCTGCAAAGCTGCCAGCCTTGCATCCTTGCCGCATCATGCACCACCGACTTTATTATTATTTTTTAAAGATTTTATTTTTAAGTCATCTCTACACCCAACATGGGGCTCGAACTCACGACCCTGAGATCAAAAGTCGCATGTCCCACCAACTGAGCCATCCCCATGCACCACCAATATCAAATATTGTCCCAAAAGTTAAAAAATACTCCCTCCCCACTGCGGCAGGCCATTGTCACTGTCTGTCCCAACGCCCCCAACCCTGGCATGTCACTTAGATGACTTGAGGATTGGAGGCCTACTAGACAGTTGTCCTCAGTTTTGTCAGGGAAGGCTATGGAATGAGGAAGTCGTTGGGGGAGAGATTAGCAGTTCAGTTTCAAACATTTTACATTTGCAATAGCTATTCAACATTCAAGTAGATTCGAGCAGTATTGTTGTCTAGACAGATAAGGAAGTCTGGAGTTCAGGAAAGGGGTCTGGGCTAGAAATACACATTTGGAAGTTGCTGGCACACAACTAGCATTCAAACTACGAGACTGGATGAGCCAGGGGTGGGGGTGGAGGGGGAGTGACAGTAGATCCAGAAGGAGAATGAGATCAAACCTGGGGCGCTGAGGCATTGCTACACTGAGGTCTGGGAGAAGTGCACAGTTCCATTGAGACACAGAGAAGGAATGGAAGTAAATGGTGGAGTGTCCTGGAACCAAGAAAGGAAAGTGTATGAAGGGAGAGTGAGAAGACAGTCAAACTAGACAAAGAAGGAGCATTAACCACTGAACTTAACCAAGTGGCGGTGACTGGTGACCTTGGCCAGAGCAGAGTCTGTAGAATGCTGGAGGCAAAAACCAGACTGGAGAAGCAAGGTTAACAGAGAACACGAGAGGTCAGAGACGATGGGTAGGTCAACTCTTTGGGGGAGACTGGCTTTGAAGAAAATTTGACTGGATGGAGGTAGAGTGAAGATGAGTTTCTTCTAAGATGGGAGCAAGAGTAGAATGTTTGTAAGCTGGTGGGAATGAGCCAGCAGAGAACTAAAGTAGATGATGCGGAGGAGAGAGGAAGACGACTGTCATTGAGGTGGCTGGTGGCTCAGAGGAGAGATGATTGGCAGTAGACAGGAACAAAGAAATTTAATCTACTATGGCCAGTGGGAAGGCATGTGTGTGGTGCAGATTCTGAAATTTCCATTGTTTACTAGATCTTTATTTTTTTAAGATGTTTTTAAATTTTTTATTTTTTTATAAACATATAATGTATTTTTATCCCCAGGGGTACATGTCTGTGAATCGCCAGGTTTACACACTTCACAGCACTAACCACAGCACATACCTTCCCCAATGTCCATTACCCCACCCCTCTCTCCCAATCCCCCTCCCCCCAGCAACCCTCAGTTTGTTTTGTGAGATTGAGTCACTTATGGTTTGTCTCCCTCCCTATCCCATCTTGTTTCTTTTATTCTTTTCCTACCCCCCAAACCCCCCATGTTGCATCTCCACTTCCTCATATCAGGGAGATCATATGATAGTTGTCTTTCTCTGATTGACTTATTTCATTAAGCATGATACCTTCTAGTTCCATCCATGTCATTGCAAATGGCAAGATTTCATTTCTTTTGATGGCTGCATAGTATTCCATTGTGTATATATACCACATCTTTTTTAAAGATTTTAAGTAGTCTCTATAGCCAATGTAGGGCTTGAACCCACAACCCCAAGGTCAAGAGTCATGTGCTCTACCAACTGAGCCAGCCAGGTACCCCAATCTTGGATTCTCTTTTCTTCATCAGTCTTTCCTTGAGCGATTCTATCCTTGCAGCTACAATTTAAGGGGTTAGTACAGATTTCCCTCATAGCCACCAACTGTTTATAGACTCTCCTGCATGGATAGCCCACACATATATTGAAAACCTGGTTTGTCTGGACTTTCACCCACCATCTTGCTCCTTCTCTCCAAAGCTACTATTTATCCCTATGTCTGTAAGTGACACCACTATTCACCCAGTTGCTCCCCCAAAGTATACTAGACTTCTCTCTGTTTCATCCAATCAGCCCAGAAACCTTAAGGTCACTGCACCTCCTTCTTCCCACATTCTTTCCTCTAATCCACTACTGAGAGGGTGGCAAGGATTAAATGAGATAACCCCTGTAAAGTATTGAGAACAGGGTCTGAAACATAGTCTACCTGTTTGTGTCTTACATTAGGCCCAGAGGCCAGGGACCATGATGGGTCCATTTTTCAAACCCCCAGGGTCTAGCATGCGGCCTGATATGCTTATTGGATGAATGAGTGAGTGAGTGAGTGAATAAGTGAATGAATGAATGAGAAGAGGGCATAGGGAGAAAGACTAGAGTAGCAGTCAAAGGGAACATCACGGTGGTCTTGGGGAAGGCAGGAAAAAGAACCAGTCAAAAAGCTTCAACAGGGGGGCGCCTGGGTGGCTCAGTGGGTTAAGCCTCTGCCTTCAGCTCAGGTCATGATCTCAGGGTCCTGGGGTCAAGCCCCGCATCGGGCTCTCTGCTCAGCGGGGAGCCTGCTTCCTCCTCTCTCTCTGCCTGCCTCTCTGCCTACTTGTGATCTCTCTCTGTCAAATAAATAAAATATTAAAAAAAAAAAAAGCATCAACAGGGAATATGTGAACCAAGATAGTGCTACATTTCAGAAGGCTGAGCAGGAACAAGCTTGAGTAGGGACTAGGTTGCTGTTAGGGGCCAGTTCTTTAGGTCAGAGAAATAAGAGGGAAGCCACACTGTAGGATAATTGGGGGTAATCTTCACAGAGAGTGAGTCATTTCAGGCTCTATCTGTAGCTCTCCTCTTATCTCCCCGTTTACCCTCTCCTAGCAGTTGTGGTCATGGGGTTAGGATAAAATAATGCCCCTCATTTGAGATCAGTGTCCCTTCCCCTGGCATTAATCACCATTCTCATCTTATCACTCCCACAGCAGAGCCTCTGGGTATTGTTGTTAAGGTTGTACACTGGACAACACCACCTTATCTAAGGGAGTGTCATTCAAGTGGTAGATAGCTTTGTTATTTCGAATTTTAAAGAGTATTTCATTGTAGGGGCGCCTGGCTGGCTCAGTCGGTAAAGCATGTGACTCTTGATCTCAGGGTTGTAAGTTTGAGCACCATTTTGGGTGTAGAGATTACTGAAAATCTTAAATTTTGCTGACTTGAAAGGCTAATGATTTGTATCATGAATGCAACAATTTTCAAGCATATACTAAAATATCTTTTTATAACAAAGTCACCATATGTCATTCCATTTTGACAATAATAAAAAAATTCTTGTGCCAAAAAACAAACACCTTGCTGCTCTAATATCATCTAATATAAACAAGAGGTACTTGACTCTTCTGCACAGTTGAAAATCCCCATATAACTTTGACTCCCTCAAAACATAACTACTAATACAACATTGTTGATGGAAGCCTTCCTGATAACATAAACAGTCTTATATGTCGTATGTATCAGATACTGTTTTCTTACAGCAAGCTAGATGGAAGAAAACAATGAAAATGTTATTTTTTTTTTAAAGATTTAACTTTCAATAATTTCTACATCCAACATGGGGCTTTGTGGAGGCCGAGAAAAATTAAGGCCATCCCACCTCAGGTTTAGCTTTAGCATAAGTACAGCCATCTTAGCTCCAGAAGCCATCTCAGACCCCTGTGCCCAAGGGCTGAACTTTCCCCTAATTTACTTTAGTTCTAAGGACCCCCACCCTGCTTTAGTTCCAGAGACCCCCACACTGCTTTAGTAACAGGAATCCCCACCCTGCTTTAGTAACAGGAACCCATAAATACCCCTGCCTTAACTAAGCTGGGGGTCCAAGTCCCTACTCCCCTGTGCTGGGTATACTTGGGCCCAAGTTTAAGCTTGTCAAATAAACCCTCGTGTGATTGCATCGGTGTTGGCTCCTTGGTGGTCTCTCGGATGCAAAAACTCGGGCATAACAGCTTGAACTCATGACCCTGAGATCAAGAGTTATGTGTCCCACCAACAGAGCCAGCCAGGTGCCCTAGTACTGTACCATATTTACCAAAAATAATCCATATATTACTGGGCCCATAAAGTTCAAACCCAGGTTATCCAGGGCCAGCTGTATTTTATCTTATAGTTCATACCATCTGATACTATGTAACTATGCCATGAGATTATTATTGAGTTTCTAATTAAATTTACTAGAATTTTTATTTTGACAAACTTACATAAAAATGAATATGACTCTACCATTAAAAATCTACAAAGGGGTGCCTGGGTGGCTCTGTCGGTTAAAGCCTCTGACTCTTGGTTGAGGCTCAGGTCAAAATCTCCCAGTTATGGGATCGAGCCCGGTGTGGGATTTTGTGCTCAGTCTGCAGTTGGCTTGGCCTTCTCCCTCTGCCCCTCCCCTCCACTCATGCTCTCCCTCTCTCAAGTAAATAAATTAAAAAAAAAAAAAAAAAAAAAGGCACAAACATCCTAAGCAGGACAAAGCATTCTTCTTCCTCCTCATCCAGCAGGGACTCTAAGACACAGGGCCTGAACCCTTCCATCCAGCCTCTCTGGTTCTGCTCCCCATCACGCTTCAGATGCCAACTCGTACCGGGGAAAATTAGCCCTTGTGCCCCTTCTCCCTCAATCCTGTAATCTGAGCTTCACTCTGCTATTCACCCCTAACTGGCTAGGGAAAATGGCAATTACCCTGGGCTTACAAACACCGGCTTCTTATTACTTGGGTAGAACTTCTAGCTGATGAGTTTATCAGTGAACTTTTTTTTTTTTTTGTCAGAGAGAGAGCGAGAGCGCGAGCACAGGCAGACAGAGTGGCAGGCAGAGGCAGAGGGAGAAGCAGGCTCCCTGCCGAGCAAGGAGCCCGATGTGGGACTTGATCCCAGGATGCTGGAATCGTGACCTGAGCAGAAGGCAGCCGCTCAACCGACTGAGCCACCCAGGCGTCCCTCAGTGAACTATTTTTTGAGGATGGTGAGACTTAAATACCAAAAATGAGTTTAAGATCTGTAAAATTTTATTTTTTAAACTTTCTTTTTTCTTTCCCTTTTTTTCTTTAAGATTTTATTTATTTATTTGAGAGAGAGAGAGAAAGAGAGAGAGAGAATGAGAGGTAAGAGGGTCAGAGGGAGAAGCAAACTCGCCACCAAACAGAGAGCCCAACATAGGACTCCATCCTGTGACTCCAGGATCATGACCTGAACCAAAGGCAGTCCCTTAACCAACTGAGTCACCCAGACAACCTTAACTTTCTTTTGTATTACTTGTAGTTGGGAGATGTTGCAGAAATTGAATTATGGACAAAGATACTGTACCTTTTTTGTAATGGTGGCTGGCACATTTTGGGGATTTAGTGGCAAATACATTTCCCTGCAGCCTTTATTGATTATACTAACTGGAAGGCTGCTGGGAGGTGGAGTCCATTTGGTTGAGTAGCTCTGCCTGCCATTTTGGAACCTAATCGCTCTTCTTAGCTGGCTCAGGTCTTTCACCTTCTCCAACTCTCAGTCCAAATAAAGCTGTTTTTCCTGGAAAAAATAAAAGAAATAAAATATATTATGTGTCAACTGTACTTAAAAACATTTTTTTTTAAATAATCTCTACACCCATGTGGGGCTGGAACTTAAGATCCCAAGATCAAGAATCTCATGTTCTACCGACTAAGCCAGCCAGGCACACCATAAAAATTTTTTTAATTAAAAAAAATATATATGGGGCGCCTGGGTGGCTCAGCGGGTTAAAGCCTCTGCCTTCAGCTCAGGTCATGATCCCAGGGTCCTGGGATCCAGCCCTCTGCTCAGCAGGGAGCCTGCTTCTCTTCCTCTTTCTCTCTGCCTGCCTCTCTGTCTACTTGTGATCTCTGTCTGTCAAATAAATAAATAAAAATCTTTTAAAAAAATTTAAAAATTATATATATATATACACACATACATTTGCTTACAGTGATCTAGGCACTCTCTTACTCATTTGGGTTCCAGTGGCCAAACTTATGACTCCTCTAGATGATTGGATTTCTGGAAAAATTAGGAAGATTGCTAGAAGAAAAGGAAACACTTCAGAGGTACAAGTTTTAGCAAATGTAGCACTAACACAACTCACAGGTTGTGAGTTTACCTTTGACTTCAATACTCTGTAACAGATGGAATTCGAGAAACACTGTAAGAGAGAACAAAGCAAAACAAACAAAACAAAACCCTCAAAGAATCCATTAAACCCAGTTCTCTTTCTGCCTGTCAGGCACCTGACCACATAACTTTGCATATTAAATGAGCAACCCTGGTTGACATGATCTATCTCAGGTAAGAAATGTGAAATTTCCAGATAATGTCTCAGGTAGAAAGCTCTGGAAACTTAATATGCATACTTCTGGGTCACCTGGCTGGCTCAGTCGGTGGAACATGGGACTCTTGATCTTGGGGTTGTAAGTTCAAGCCCCACTTTGGGTATAGAGATGCCTTAAAAATAAAATTTGGGGGAAAAAGACTTGCAGTTCTTCCAGGAAAAAAAATAAATCAATCACTAGATCTTGGTTACTTTATTCTACAAAGGAGTCTATATTTTGTCTACATTGTAAAATCTTCAGGGATGGAAAGAATCAAACCAACATGAGAACAGAATGAAAGCAAAGACTGGCAGCATTGACTGCATCTTCCTAATAAACATGAAATGAAATGCACACCAACCAAATTGAAATCAGATTCCAAAAATATATAATATCCTTGTGAAAATGAGGGGAAAAAAATGGGTGCTGTTTTTGAGCATATGATACTTATGATTCAGTTTTTGGTGAGGGACTACCTAAGCTCGGCCAAAAAAGTTAATGAGGGTGATAATGAGAAATGTTCTTTATTTGGCAGGAATCACAGCAAAATTGGATACAATCATGTCAGAACATTTATGTAAAATATAAACATTGACACAAAATAATATTACACATTGTTTAGGGACTAAAAGACAAAACTAAATAATTAAAATGAGAGATGCAATGAATGAGATCGTGTTGAATACAGAAATGTTAGACATTCTCAATTATTTTAAGTACAACTCCAGGAACAAGCTATGCAGAATACATGACAATTATTTTAGATTTGTTGATTTCCAAAATGCAAATATATCTATGTGTGAACATCTTGGGGGATTTTGTTTAGCAGATGACTCGACTAGGGAAAGGTTTTATAGTCTCAGTAGACGACTTATAAAAACTGAATTGAGAGGAAGACAAAAATAGCCCAAAGGGCCAGGAATGTGACAATGCAACAAAAAAATGCATGGAAAACTCTGATGGATTGTAACAAAGAAGCCTTGAAAAATAATTCTAGGGAAATCTATTTTATATTGTCTTGTGTATTCTTTAAACTTGATAGTGAATGATGTGTTAAAAAAATTCCTTTGACATCACTGAATTTTTTTTTAAAGAATTTATTTATTTGTGAGAGAGAGAGTACAAGCAGGGAGAGAAGCAGGATCCTCACTGAACA
This sequence comes from Mellivora capensis, assembly GCA_004024625.1. Lineage (NCBI taxonomy): Eukaryota > Metazoa > Chordata > Mammalia > Carnivora > Mustelidae > Mellivora > Mellivora capensis. The sequence continues at coordinate 52,332 of PISX010011731.1, forward strand.
AGGAATCCGACAGGGGACTCGATCCCAGGAGCCTGGGATCATAACCTGAGCTGAAGGCAGACATTTAACCCATTGAACCACCCAAGCATCGTGACATTGTTGAATTTTTAAAGAGCGTCTAGGAACTACACAGCAAAATTACAGTTTTGATGAAATGTTGGAGTGTTTTGAACAAGTATTTTCTCTTTTTTTAAAGATTTTATTTATTTATTAATTTATTAGAGAGAGAGAGGGAGAGAGAACATGAGCGAGCACACAAGAGGAGGGGGGTCAAAGCGCGGAAGGAGGGAGAAAGAATCTCAGATTCCCTGGTGAGCACGTACCACTGAACACGGATGCAGGCACTGATTTTATAATGACCTGAACCAAAATCAAGAGTTGGATACTGGGGTGCTTGGGTGGCTCAGTGGGTTAAGCCTCTGCCTTTGGCTCAGGTCATGATCTCAGGGTCCTGGGATCGAGCCCCGCATCAGGCTCTCCGCTCAGCAGGGAGCCTTCTTCCCCCTCTGTCTCTGCCTGCCTCTCTGCCTAATTGTGATCGATCTCTCTCTCTATCAAATAAATAAAATATTTTTTAAAAAAAAGAGAGTTGGATGCTTAACTGACTGAGCCACCCTGGTGCCCCTTGAACAAATATTGTCAAACAGAAATTTGCAAATGTTGAATGTCAATGTTGAATCCACAATGAGAAAGTCAAGTGGATGTCATCATGTCACTAAAAACTTAAAAGGCAAGCAAGATATCTTTTAGGAACAGTTACTTTTGCTCTCCCTCGTGCTCTCCTCTCTCTTTCTCTGAAATGGATAAATAAAATCTTTTTTAAAAAATCTTAAAAAAACAAACATCATGGCCTTTTAAAAGTATTCTAAACCAGGAAACATACACAACTGAAAGAATTATGATAAATATGGACCATTGCCACTCTGTAAAAGTTTACAATTGAAATCAACCATATACATAGAAAGAAGTGATTTTTTTTAAGACTTCATATTTTCCTAAAGTAATCGCTGCACCCAGTGTGGGGCTCAAAACCACAACCCCCGAGATCAAGAGTCACAGGCTCTTTGACTGAGCCAGCCAGGAGCCCCAAGAAGGAAGTGATTTTGATGGGATATTAATGTATTAAGAACCAAAAATCTTGGGACGCCTGGGTGGCTCAGTTGGTTAAGCGGCTGCCTTCGGCTCAGGTCATGATCCCGGCATCCTGGGATCGAGTCCCACATCGGGCTCCTTGCTCGGCAGGGAGCCTGCTTCTCCCTCTGCCTCTGCCTGCCACTCTGTCTGCCTGTGCTCGCCCTCTCTCTCTCTCATAAATAAATAAATAAATAAATAAATAAATAAATAAAAGAACCAAAAATCTTAGGGTGCCTGGGTGGCTCAGTGGGTTAAAGCCTCTGCCTTGGGCTCAGGTCATGATCCCAGAGTCCTGGGATGGAGGCCCACATCGGGCTCTCTGCTCAGCAGGGAGCCTGCTTCCTCCTCTCTCTGCCTGCCTCTCTGCCTACTTGTGATCTCTGTCTGTCAAATAAATAAAATCTTAAAAAAAAAAAAAAAGAACCAAAAATCTTGTTTTTCTCTAAACTGTAGTATGATTACTGTTGGAAAACCGCAATATATTTGCAACAATGATACGTTTCTATTATTGTCACCAACAGTTGATTTGTATAATTTATACAAAGTGATTTAATATTTGTCATAGTTGTTGTTACTGAGAAATAATTAACTAAATCATGCAATGTCTTACATTTGCAGAGGTTGGGGCTACTTTCCTTTTTTTTTTTTTTTTAAGATTTTATTTACTTATTTGTCAGAGAAAGAGAAAGAGAGAGCACAAGCAGGGGGAGCAGCAGGCAGAGAGAGAAGCAGGCTCCCCGCTGAGCAAGGAGCCATTCCAGGACCCTGGGATCTTGACCTGAACCAAAGGCAGTTGCTTAACCAGCTGAGCCATGCAGGCTCAGTCCCTGGGGCTACTTTTCTAATTCTCCACGCAAGGATCAGCAAAGTACAGCTTGAAACCCAAATTCTCCCCCTGTTCCCTGTTTTTATATGATCCCCCTAAGCTAAGAATGGTTTTAATGTTTTTAAAACGGTTGACAAAAAATCCAAAGAAGAATACTATTTCTTGACACATAAAGATGATATGAAATTCACATTGCAGTGTCCCTAAATAAAATTTTGTTGGAATATAGTCACATCCATTTGTTTAAGTATTGTCTGTGACTGCTTTCATGCTCCAACAGCAGAACTGAGTACTTTCAACAGAGACCATATGACCTACAAAGCCTAAAATATATACCATCTGCTCCTCTCCAGAAAATTATTGCCAACCCCTACTCCAAAAACCACCCTATGGGCTTCAGGCAGCCCCGTGGAAACTTGAATCCAAGCAAAGGTCCCTCTCGGTCTCTCAAACACCTAGCTGCCACCCGAGCATCTCACTTTGATGGCCCGCAGACAGCTTGAATTCAGCATGGCCCCATGCTCGCTCCTTTGGCATCCTCATCTACCCAGTTGCTCAACCAGAGATTTGGAATTTTTCTCGATTTCCCTCCACTTGAACTTCCTTGCTTCTCTATCCTATTAATCATCTCTTGTTATCTTTTTTTTAAAGATTTTATTTATTTATTTATTTATTTGACAGAAAGAGAGAGACAGCGAGAGAGGAACACAAGCAGGGGGTAGTGGGAGGGGAGAAGCAGGCTTCCCGCTGAGCGGGGAGCCTGATGTGGGGCTCGATACCAAGAGCCTGGGATCATGACCTGAGGCAAAGGCAGACACTTAATCAACTGAACCACCCAGGCGCCCCATCTCTTGTATCTTCTAAATTCATCCCTTCACCACATACCTCCTGCTATCCCCATGTCTGAAGTCATGGGCATTTCCTGAAGGATGGCTGGACGGGTGTCCTTGGTAGGGCTCCTGGCGTCCCCTCTTGAGCCCTCTCACACATCCTCCACCAGGAGGTTCTCCTAGAATACAAATCTGACCTCATCAGTCCCTCCATGGTGGAGAACTAGACCATGTGTCCATTCATGGTCTCCTCCTGTCATGGAGCCATCTTTTTTCTAAGGCCTCTTTCTGTGTGGGGATGATGACATTGATAATCCTGGCATCTGGTCCCAAGGACCACTTCTCGATGGGTATCCGTCCTCCCACGCTGGACCAGTCATGCTCTCTTTCTTGGGAATTTCCATCTTGAGTGAAGATGCCTAGATGCTGAATTAATCAACACAAGATGCAGCTTGAGAAAGTAGGGGCTTGGGTATGGGCTCTAGAGCCATACTGCTCAGATTTTAATTGCAGCTCCCCTGTTCCCTCGGCTGTGACTCTGGGCATGTCACATAACCCCTCTTACCTGTGCAGCGGGGGTCAGAACAACAGGTCATACTTACTGAGGCCTTACCACTTGAGGATTAATTAGGTTCACACACGTGAAGGACTGAAAGCAATGCTTGGCTTTGCTTTCAAAGTGGGAACCTAGTAAAAGAAGCTATCCTTACTACCCAGAGAGTTAGCACACACATTCCCATAGCTGGGACATCCCTTTTCTCTTCCCTCAGCTAGGCCATTATCTCTTTAGTTCTCTTTAAGAGATCCCTTTGTTGGGTCAGGACGCTTGGGTGGCTCAGTCAGGTAAGCATCTGACTCTTTTTTTTTTTTTAAAGGTTTTATTTATTTATTTGAGAGAGAGACAGTGAGAGAGAACATGAGCGAGGAGAAGGTCAGAGGGAGAAGCAGACTCCCCGTGGAGCTGGGAGCCCGATGCGGGACTCGATCCCGGGACTCTGGGATCATGACCTGAGCCGAAGGCAGTCGTCCAACCAACTGAGCCACCCAGGCGTCCCAGCATCTGACTCTTGATCTCAGCTCAGGCCCTGATCTCAGAGTCTTGAGTTCAAGCCCTACGGCATGGAGCCTACTTAAAAATAATAATAATTAGAATGGAAAAAGAAAAAAAGAGGTTTGTCTTTTTTAACATAGTTCCAGGGGAATTTTGTCCCCTTTAACCAAAAAACTCTAGCCAATACCCGCTGTGGCTTCCCATTGCCCTGGGAACACAGGGCAGAAACTTCATCCTAAGTGTCACCTCCTGCCACTACCCTTTGAGCACTTCCCCCCTCCAGCTCCTACTGTGTCCCAGAATTTGCCAAGCTCTCCCTTTGACCCCCAGGGCTCAGATCCCTGCTTCCTATTCAGGACTGTCCTCCAACCTTCCATTTAGCAACCCTCCCCCATCCATCTGGAATTCACCTTTTTAAGTCCTCCTCACTCTGGTAAATAAAAACAGGTCATACCTACCCATTCCTGATCGGCCTCTGGAAATGGTCAAGGCCCTGCGCCCCCTCCAGTCCCAACAGGTTTGGGATCACAGTATTAGACTTGTGATAACCCCAAGACCAGATTTCTTTACCAGATTTCCTCTCGCTTTACTTTCCATAGTCTGTATTAAGAAAAAAGTTTTGTTTTGCATTTTCCAAATTTATTTGGAAATCAAGGATCAGCAAAGTACAGCTTGAGGGCCAAATTCTCCCCCCCGTTCCCTGTTTTTAAAGATATTTATTTATTTATTTATTTATTTGACAGAGATCACAAGTAAGCAGAGAGGCAGGCAGAGAGAGAGGGGGAAGCAGGGTCCCAGCTGAACAGAGAGCCCAAAGTGGAACCCTGGGATCATGACCTGATGACCTAACCCACTGAGCCACCCAGGCACCCCTGTTCCCGGTTTTTATATGATCTCCCTAAGCTAAGAATGGTTTTAGTGTTTTTAAAATGGTTGACAAAAAATCCAAAGAAGAATATTATTTCTTTTTTTTTTTTTTCTTAAAGATTTTATTCATTACCAGGACCCTGGGATCACAACCCGAGCAGAAGGCAGAGGCTTTAACCCTCTGAGCCACCCAGGCGCCCCAAGAATACTGTTTCTTGACACATAAAGATGATATGAAATTCACATTTCAGTGTCCCTAAATAAAATTTTGTTGGAATATAGTAAATGCTGTTACATAATATTTTTTTAAGAATGGTCCACACTTGGGGCGCCTGGGTGGCTCAGTGGGTTAAAGCCTCTGCCTTCGGCTCAGGTCATGATCCCAGGGTTCCACTTTGGGCTCTCTGCTCAGCCGGGACCCTGCTTCCCCCTCTCTCTCTGCCTGCCTCTCTGCTTACTTGTGATCTCTGTCAAATAAATAAATAAAATCTTTAAAAAAAAAAATGGTCCACACACATTCTAGGTTCTGCTACAGGCCCTTCTTTCTCCCCTTTTCCCTGTCCTGCCCACATCCCTGGGGTGCCCCCTTGGTCATCTTCATTGTCTCTAACTTCCCCCTCTGTCCCCAGCAGACAGAGAGCTCTTGGAAGGCCGGGAAGGGCACTTCTCACAGCCTGGCCGGGTGGGGTCAGTGAATGTTTCATGAGTGAGTGAATACATATCTGTTAAAGGAAGACGGAGGGAAAAGGAATCTATGCTTTATCCCCTGGGAGCCCTTCTGCTGAGTCAAGGGACCCAGATGGAATCTGTAGTCAATTTGCTCTTTCCCAAACCCATACCCACAGCGGCAAAGGCACAAATGCACTGGGGTTCCTGCCCGGTCCTCAGCTCTAGCCACCCACTTCCCAGAGCCGTGCCCCTGACTTGCCCCCTCCATGCTGGAGGGGGGCAGGAAGAGAGGGGGTGCAGTGACAGGTAGCTGTGTCTTCCCCAGCCCGAGGTCAATAAACATCACAGGTGTCCTGTGACCCAAAGAGAAGAAGCCAACTTTAAACGAAAAGGTTGGCTTGCTCTTGGTGCCAGGAGGAGCTGTGTTTTCCCTTTTGCACTGTCAAGAACATGATTACCTTTCAAAGCAAAAGCAAAACCAGAATAAATATTGCTTTCTAAGTTGCCTTTTTTGTGTATGTGTTTTGATTTTGTGGTTTATTATTCTTTATTTTCAGTGGAGTGAAAGCCAGACTCCTTTCCACAAGGCACACACAGACTCAGCACACATGCAAACCCCAGGAATTAAATTATTATACAAAATTATAAAGAGGAAGAAGGGGGTGGAAGAGGAGTCCAGGTCCTGGAGAGGTCAGAGTGTGGACAGGCTTTTGGGTAAGAAGAGACCTGTTCAGAACCAAAGGCTCTGTCCCCTCCCCCACACACACACACCCCTAGTAGGGGGAGATGGGGAGGGGCAAAGAAGATGCGGGGTTGTGGGGCCAGCCGGGGTAGGGACAGCCCAAAGGAAACCTTGGATTTTGCCACATTCCCTTCGTGACCTCAGTTTTCTTTTTCTTTTCTTTCTTTCTTTTTCTTTTCTTTTTTTTTTTTTTATGGGCAGCAAGGCAAAGTTTATTGAGTGATAGCAAAGTGATAGTATAAAACTCCCAAGGAGGGAGGGGACAGGAAGGAGTTGCCCAACCTCTTTTTTTTTTTTAAGATTTTATTTTTATTTATTTGACAGACAGACATCACAAGTAGGCAGAGAGGCAGGCAGAGAGAGAGAGGGGAAAGCAGGCTCCCTGCTGAACAGAGAGCCCAATGTGGGGCACGATCCCAGGACCCTGGGATCATGACCTGAGCTGAAGGCAGAGGCTTTAACCCACTGAGCCACCCAGGCACCCCACCTCAGTTCTCTTAAAAAGAAATCATTTTACATCGACCTTTCTTTCTGTAAACATCTAAAAATTTTCAATGCAAAGCAAAATATTTTCAAAAGATGATTTTTCAAAACAACCTTCTTCAGGGACCTCTCTCTCACTTATTTCACCGAGTGGGGGCCACACAGGGTCACCAGAGATGGGGTGGGGGGCTGACCAGGGCCTGACCTGTGGGAGCAGCGATTGATTCCCTCAGGCCAGTGAGGAAAGAACCCCCCTCATACACATACACACACACACACACACACACACACAACGCAGCACTCCAGACCCTCCCAGGGACTTGCACAAATTCCCTGTACAACCATGATAGAAATTCTGAGGGTTTGGGAGTACGAAGGACTTGCTGCTGGTTTTCCCAAAGCAGCCTCCTGCTTCATTAAGGAAATCACTGCTGTGCTCTCCAGCTGAAGAAACACAGGAAGGATCAAGAAGGGAACTCCTCCCGACTCCACCTCCCCATGCTGCCTCAGAGTCTAAGTGAAAAGTTGGCTCCCAAAATAGGGCTGAGTGGAAGGACCCAGCAGGCGCCTAGCACTCAGGCTCTGGAACCAGGCCAAGGGATGTGGGCACCCAGCTGCGCTGGCTTACACCTCAGTTTCCTCATCTGTGGACTTAGGCCAGGCACTGCTCTAGAAATCTGATGCAGATCAGTTCACTACTTCCTGACCACAGCCCTCTGAGGGGAGTGCTATTCTTCTCTTCATTTTACTGAGACACATAAGGGTAAGGATGTAACTAAGGTTCCACAGCTCGTGGGTGGCACAGGGGAGCCTGCAATGCAAGAGTGTGACACAACTGAGCTCTCCTGGCCGCACGGGGAGGCGCCTTCACCAGCACCCGCCTGAGACTCCGTGTTAGGGGGAGAGGAGACAGGGAGGGAAGTGTTTCCCACAGCACCTGCTCTGAGGAACCCCCCAGTAAACACGAGCCCACCGCCAGGAACCCCCAGCAAACACCAGCCTGCTGCCATCCATCCTCATGAGGCAGCCTTCTGAACCAGCCCCAACTTTGGCCCCAGCTGCACAAACATGATAGTCTTTCTGTGCTTAAAACAAAACCAAAACAAAACAAAACAAAAAAACAAAACCAAAGATACTGACTCTAAAAGGAGAAGGAAGGGATGGATGCCTGGCTAGCCCAGGAAGAAGAACGTAGGATTGAATCTCAGGGCCATGAGTTAAAGTCCCACACTGGGTGTAGAGATTACTTAAAGAAACATCTTCTTAAAAAATAATAAAAGAGGAGTAAGAAGAGAAGGAGGAGAACTGGTAAAGAAGGAGGGAAAGGAGAAGAGGAGAAAAACCAAAAACCCAAAATCCAGACTCCAGTGATTCAGACAGGCTGTTGATTTTTTTCTCTTTAATCCTTTTGTTCTAAAATAATATTTATGGGACGCCTGGGTGGCTCAGTTGGTTGGGCGACTGCCTTCGGCTCAGGTCATGATCCCAGAGACCCGGGATCGAGTCCCGCATTGGGCTCCCAGCTCCACGGGGAGTCTGCTTCTCCCTGTGACCTTCTCCTCGCTCATGGTCTCTCACTGCCTCTCTCTCAAATAAATAAATAAAATCTTTTAAAAAAAATAATATTTATGTCTCATTAGCTTTCCTTTATCTTACTCTTCAGTTATAATTCTAATATGTGCTCATGATAAACATTTCAAACAAAACCAAAAAGTCGCAACCATTATGGAAAACAGTATGGAGATTCCTCAAAAAGTTAAAAATAGAACTACATGATCCAGCAATCCCACTTCTGGGTACATCCAAAGGAAATTAAATCAGGATTTTGGAGAGATATCCACACTCATTGCATAGTATCCCATGGTGAAAAATTATTTTTGTGTATCCTCCTTATTGAGACACATTTATTTTGCTTGTCATCTTCTTTTCACCATTTCATATAATGCTTCGACGAATTTTTTTTCCTGAAAATTTTATTTTAAGTAATCCTTATTTTAATTTTAAGGGCTTAATTTTAAGCCCCCAACATGGGGCTCAAACTCACAACCCAAAGATCAAGAGTCACATGGTCGGTCTACTGACTGAGCTCCTTCAATAAATATTTTTATAGGAATATCTTTGTCCCCTCATGAAAGTATTTTTCTTTTTTTTTTTAATTTTAGTTAACATACAGTGCAATATTGAGATTTCTGGAGTGAAAGTATTTTCAACAAGAGATTCACTGGAATATGGGGCACCTGGGTGGCTCAGTGAGTTAAGTGTCTGCCTTCAGCTCAGGTCATGATCCCAGGGATTGAGTCTTATATCAGGCTTCCTCCATAGCGGGGAACCTGCTTCTCCCTCTGCCTCTGCCACTCCCCTTGCTTGTGTTCTCTCTCTTGCTCTCTTTCTTTCTCTCAAAAAAATAAATAAAATCTTTTTTTTTAAGATTTTATTTATTTACTTGACAGACAGAGATCACAAGCAGGAAGAGAGGCAGAGAGAGAGAGAGGAGGGGAAGCAGGCTCCCCGCCCAGCAGAGAGCCCAATGCGGGGCTAGATCCCAGGACCCTGGGACCATGACCTGAGCCAAAGGCAGAGGCTTTAACCCACTGAGCCACCCAGGCGCCCCGAGAAACATGAATTTAAACTCATGCCTCCAATAAGTGAGTTAAATATCTATCAAAGGTGTATTGTGCCATGCCTATACTCTTCCAGGTGCTGGGAACACAACAGTGGGGATGGTAGATGAGGTCCTTGGACCTCCGTGCCCCCCCACCCCGCCCATGGATCTTATGTTCTTGGAGGGCGAGAGGAAAGGGAGAGAGCAAATCATTTAAGTGTTGATACATACAGTCAAACGGCTCTCCAAAATCATCGTCCAATTTCAAAACCATTATTAGAAAGGGTATGCAGGGGCGCCTGGCTGGCTCAATCTGTGGAACATGACTCTTAGTCTTAGGGTTATGAGTTCAAGTCCCACATTGAGGGTAGAATTTACATTTTTTTAAAAACATTTTATTTATTTATTTGACAGACAGAGATCACAAATAGAGCGGCAGGCAGAGAGAGAGGAGGAAGCAGGCTCCCTGCTGAGCAGAGAGCCTGATGCGGGTCTTGATCCCCTGAGCGGAAGGCAGAAGCTTAACCCACTGAACCACCCAGGCACCCAGGGTAGAGTTTACATTTTTTAAAAAAAAGGTACACAAATACACACAGACGCGCCACTACCAACACAGGCTGTCATTAACCTTCATGAAGTTTGTCGATCTGATAGATAAAAAAAGATTGTATTCCTTTGTTGGATTTTTCATAAATAGCAGGAATTTTAAACACCTTTTTATGTTCCTCAGCCATTTCTTTTGTGAGCGGTCTATTTTCTTTGCCTGTTGCTTACTTATCGGTGCTCTGTGCTTATACTATGCATATGTTATATTTGTTAGAAATATTTACCCTCAATCTGTCATTTGCCTTTTAACTTGGTTTTGGACTCTTGCTGTACTTATGGTTGAATTTTTTTCCCCATCAGGTTTTTTTTTTCCTTTCTCTCAACTTCTCTTGCATTTTTTTTAAATTTTTATTTTTTTATAAACAATTTTTTATCCCCAGGGGTACATGTCTGTGAATCGCCAGGTTTATACACTTCACAGAGGTTTTTTTTTTTTTTTTAAAGATTCTATTTATTTATTTGACGGAGAGAGCTACAGCGAGAGAGGGAACACAAGCAGGGGGAGTGGGAAAGGAGAAGCAGGTTTCCCGCCATGCAGGGATCCCGATGCGGGGCTCGATCCCAGGATCCTGGGATCTTACCTGAGGCAAAGGCAGACACTTTTAACAACTGAGCCACCCAGGCGTCCCTTTCCCCATCAAATTAATCAGTCTTTTACATCCTGGCTTCTGGCTCTGTGTACAAGAGAAACACCTTTCTCAACCCTGTGTTGTAAACTCACTCACATATTTTCTTCCTGAACTTTGATGGTTCTATGTGTAATATTTAAATCTGCAAGGGAGCTAGACTCCATCTAGATGACAACCAGCCTCTCTCAGGGAACTGTCCCCAACCACGAGCGACCTGTGGGTCCTTAAATCCTGTGGCCCTGTCTTCCCTGCTACAAAGGTTGCCCTACACTGAGCCATCCTCAAACAAAGAACTCTTTTCCTTATAATCCTGCAAAAAAAAAATCATTGCCGCTGTGGGAAAGTACCTTCCCGATCTGCCCTCCGGCAAAGCTCGACTAATCCATAAAACCTACCCTTTGTTCTGTGTGCCCGCCTCCCCCAGTGTCTCCATCACCCCTAACTGGCAATTAGAGGCTCACACTCCCTGGCCTTGTCACCTCCACAAGCAGATGCCTCCCACCCTCATCCCGTGTGAATCATACTGGGAACTTCTTCAGGGCTCAGATCCCACACACAAATTCTTATAGCCAGGACCTTGTAGACAGTAGACGCTCCCTAAATGTTTGTTGAATAAATATACACATAAGCGAGTGAATTGAGCGCTTACGGTATGTATTTAGCTTGTATATATACATATGCCATAGTCATCTATACATATTTTTTATTTACAAAATAATACATGGTTATTATAAAATATTTACAAGTATAGAAGTCTACAAAACATGTCTCCCATAGTCCTGTCCCTTAGGGATAACCACTGAGAACAATCTGACATACAAATCCTAATTTGGGAGCACCTGGCTGGCTCAGTTGGTGGAGCATGTGGCTCTTGATCTCGGGTTGTGAGTTCAAGCCCCATGTTGGGTGTAGAGATTATTTAAAAATAAAATTCTTAAAAGAACCGCAAATGTTAATTTGAATTTTTACAACAGCTGTGCAAGATCGGTTTTATTATCCCAGTTTTCCAGCCGAGGAAACTGAGGCTCAGAGTGGTAAAACAATTTAACTGGGGTCGCAGACATGGTAAATGCTTGAGCCAGGAGACTCTTGTGAGATTGAAGGAAATAATGGGTG
>PISX010011732.1:0-63798 GCA_004024625.1 Mellivora capensis
TTGCTGTTGCTAAGACTTCTAATACTATGTTGAACAAGATAACCTGTATGAGAAGATCACTCTTAACACTTTGGTTCTTTCAGCTGTTTCTTTTGCAATTAATTTATGCAATTTTATCAGCTGAAAGCACGGGTAGGCAAAGCATGGTAATGCCAGAGTTTCGTGGAGATGACACAACAGAATCTGAGATCCACCACAGCAGAATTTCCAGAACCAAAAATGAGTATTGCTTTTTCAAGCTTATAAAAAAGCATACAGCCTCAAACAGTGAGCAAACTGTTCCTTTTCCCACATGGCCTATCAAGTGTATAGACTTATTTTTAGTAAATACTCCCAAAGAGGCTTTTGAAGGAGTAAAAGTAACTAAAGAATAGTCATAGAAGAATTTGTGACTTTTCCTTTCATTAAAAAAAACAAAACCACAACAAGCTTTTTAACATAACCACAACAACATTTTCTAAATTACAGAAGATAAAAATATCACTTATAATTCTATTCCTTAATACAACTACTATGAATATCTATATGTATTTCTTTTCATCATTTCATTATCTTTTTCCTGGTTGAAATAATAATGTCCATAAAGATGCAAGCAAGCAATTCATAGAAGAAGAAATATAAGTGGGCATTTAGTATGCTTCACTGGTAATCAGAAAAACTGAAATGAAAACAATGAGGCATTATTCATTGGCAAAAATTCAAAAGATTAAAAATACTCATTTTTGGATACAGGCATTGCTATATTCCATTTGTTGGTGTATATATTGGAAAAAGGTCATGGGGGAGAAATTTGGCACTATTTATTAAAATTCTATTTTTGAGGTATCATCCTACAGAAATATCCACATACATGCATGAAAATATATGTGTAACAATGATCATTGAATCATTGTTTGCAGAGTTAAAAAAAAAACAGATATCATGTAAATCTGCATCAGGAGCATTGTTAAATAAACATACAATTGATACTGGCAAAAATAGATGTTTAAAAATATAACACAATGTTAATAATAGCATTGTTAATTATGGAAAAGATTTCCAACACATATCATTCATGAATAAAAGCATGTTGTAGAACAATAGAGTTAATATATTCTCATTATTTAAGAAATGATACATGGAAATGTATAGAAGGTAAGAAGGGAAATGCATGAAAGTACTACCAATGATTACATCTAGCAACAACAGTAAGATTAGTCATAAAGAGGTTTTCTTTTGTAGTTTTTTTAATTTTCATGATAAGATAATATACATATATTTGAATATTTATAATGCAATTATACCTATATTTGGTGTATAATTTTTTAAATGTTGGAATGAAAAAACTTATAATATTCATATAATTTTAGATATCATCAGGTTCATTTGACACTATACTGAAACATTTTTTCTGCTTTTAAGAACCATTATTTTAATAATATAAAATATTCCATCCAGAGAATATGCTACTTTACATAGTAATTCCCCTATTGCTGTACTTTTACATTGTTATCAATTTTACACTATAGATAATGTTGTAATATATATTGTGGGGGTAGGGTTTTTAATTTTCTTCATTTTGAAATAAATTTCTGTAGGTTGGAGCCCCAGGATGGCATTACTTGGTGGAAGGTTGAGAATCCTATTGAATTGAAAAATCCTCTTGAAACCAAGAACAAGAAAAATCCTCTTGACCCTACTGCTATTACTAAATTATAAGCAATTACTATTTCTACCATCTCAAATTGTGTGACTGAACCCAACTCCAACACAGTAAGGCGAAGCAAGGTGGCAAAAAGGTGGCTTGTTTTTTTATCATAATTTGCCAACATGAAGACTCAGACATTAGTAACTACTTGCTATTCCAGAAAGCATTCTCTGGTTGGTGAGAACAATGTTATAGAACATCTTTTCCCAGAAGGCAATGAAGTTGCTCAGCAAGAGTAGCCTTTTACGGAAGAAAAACCTGATAAAGATTGAGTAGCCCCAGGAAAACTGTGCTTTGTTTTTGAAACAAGATGTATCTTGAATTATATGAATTCAATCTTGGTGAAAACCAACTGCATTCATGCAGCCCAAGACAAACATTTTCACCTGTTGTTTTTTTCCCCTGATCATGCAGTTTTCTGCACACAGATTCACTTAGGAATTCTTCTGCTGCTACAACCATCCATTCTCTTATTCTGGGCCCTGGGATGCCTTCTAGGAACAATATGTAGTTCTTTCTTAAACCCTCTGGAGAAAACCTCAGGGAAGTGTAGATTAAATGCTTTAATTAAGTCACTAGCAAAATAATGCTAGTAGAATTAGAAAGAGTATAAACCCACAAATATATAATAGTTAACAATTATATACAAGTCATTTATAGAGTCCCTCATCAAAAAGTGAAATCTATTTCCACTCTCCTTGATATTGAGAATGACTATTGTGGCTGCCTGTGTGAACAAATGCAACAGAAGTGAAGTTGCATGATATCCAAAGCTATGTCATCAAAAGCAATATGGCCTTCTCTGCTCCACATTCCCACCTACCCTTAGAATTCAGCCACCACATTGTGAGGTAGCATATAACTTTGGAGAGACCATGTGTGGGTGTTCCAGCCTTTACATTAGTCTCTGCTAAGGCCTTAGTCAATAGCCAGCATCAACTACTACAGATGTGAGCAAGCAAGCTTCCCCTTGGTTCTCATCTGTGGGTAATGTTGCCTCCCTCTTCCCCAGGGAGGGAGAATTTGACAATTTTTGGTTGTTACAACTAGAGAGGGCATACTACTGGCATCTAGTGAGTAGAGAATGAGAATACTGCTAAACATTCTACAAATCCCAGTCCCCTTCAACAAAAATATCCAACCCACAAGGTTAAGAATGCTAAAATAGAGATACCTGGCTTTAGAAGACTCCAGCCTCCAGTCTTTGAGCCAGCTGATTCTAAGTGAAGCAGAGATGAGCTGTCCCTGCCAAACTCTGACTAAATTGCACTTTCATGAGGTGATTGTTTTGGAGCAATGAATAACTCAAATACCATCAAAGAAGTAGAACTGTGTCCTGACCTCAGGTCTTTGTGACTCTGAAGCTCATGCACTTTCCTCTGCTATCTTGAAGGGACACAACGACAAAAAAAGAATAACAGAGCAGCTTTATCCAAAAGATACTGAGACTTGAGCACAGAGAAAGGAAAGATGACTATTACCAAGAAGATAACAAAGAAGTATTTCTCATTGGGGGTAACTGTCCCCCATGTTCCTAATCTCAAACTCAACACTAACGACTTTCTTCTATGGAAAACCCGGGGAGAAAACTTCCAGTTCTTCGAAAGTTTCTTGTGAATATCCTCTTGAGGATTTGTTTCTGTCCGTTAACCCAAAACACTCCTCCAGTAACTTCTAACCTCTAAGAGACTCTAAAGAGGCCTAACTTTCCCCTAGTAAACTGAAAAAATTGAGTTTTTCATGACTACATTTCCCCTAGAAAGAATTGGTCAGTCAGGATCTTTTCTCAGACCATTTTACACTCTGCTTTATCCATAAATACCCTTTAAATAATCAGTTGGTTTCCTAAGTACCTCACTACTTCAAAATAGGACAGCATCCCAGTAATTCCATTTCTGCAGTCTATCTTAAGAAAACAATCTGAAATTTAGACAAATATTTAGGAGCAAAACTATTCACCGCAAGATTATTTGTGAGAGTAAAAACCTGGAGAAAAAAATGTTCAGGTCTGACAATAAGGTAATGGTAACATAAACTTGTTCTTATAAATCTATAGCAAAATATCATACGACCTTCACTTATTTGCGGAGCATAACAAATAACAAGGAGGACATGGGGAGATGGAGAGGAGAAGGGAGTTGAGGGAAATTGGAGGGGGAGATGAACCATGAGAGACTATGGGCTCTAAAAAACAACCTGAGGATTTTGAAGGGGCGGGGGGTGGGAGGTTGGGGGAGCCAGGTGGTGGGTATTATGGAGGGCATGCATTGCATGGAGCACTAGGGTGTGGTGCAAAAACTATGAATTCTGTTACACTGAAAAGAAATGAAATTTTAAAAAAAGAAAAAAAATTAATCTATTATGGGCTCTGCTTCTAATCTTACTTGTTATACCTTCCCTTTGCAATTGATCTACTCCATAGCTTCAATGACCATTACTGTTTCTCAAGATTAGATCTCACTTCCAAATTCAGGCCCACATTTTTAAATTCCTCCTAGACATCTCTGCATTGATGGTATTCAAAGCCTGTTATCTTTCTCCAAAATTTCCTGTCCTACATTCTCTATTGGAGTGACTGACAATACCTTCTACTAGATCCTAAGCAAGAAACATGGGAAACATCTGTGATTAACACATCCCTTTCCTGCATGTCCCATACTGACTTAATCCTAGACTCATTCTATTAAGTCTCTCCTAAATTTCTGTTGAATTAATTTCAGCTTTCTAAGCCAATTGCCACTATTCTATTCCAGGTCACCAGCACCTCTTAATCTGAATTCCTACAGTAGATTCTGAATGGATCCCATTTGTTACATGTGTTACAGCCAAAGTGATCCTTCTAAAACACAGACATGATCAACATCCCTTTGCTTAAAGCCCTTCACAACTCATCATCATTTTAGGATGAAACTCAATCCCTTACTGGGTTTTGAAAGGCCATTCATAACCAGGTCCTTGCTTATCTCTCCATCCTCATCCCAGACCATCCTACCTTTTCCAAATCTCTTTGAATTTTATGGTTCAACAAGCTATATCATTTGCAGTTTTGTGTTATACTGCATGCATACTTTGGCCCTTGCTCATATATTCGTTACCTCTAACTAAATCACTCTTCCTCTCATTCCTCATCCCAGTTGTTACAAACCTGGCTATGTCTGCTTTTCTCTCCTTCCTATTTCTGGAAACTGCCGAGCTCTCTTACCTCTGGGTATTTTCATATGCTGTGCCTTATTCATGGAATTCCTCCTCAACATAGACAGACAGACACATTAATCTAGTGCAGTAACTATAAAAACTGCCTCTCAGGGATGCCTCGGTGGCAACAGTCTGTTGGGTGTCTCACTCTTTGTTTCGGCTCAGGTTGAGATCTTAGAGTTGTGGGGTTGAGCCCATGCTCCGCACAGAGTCTATTTGGAAATTTCTCTCTCTCTCTCTCTCTGTCCCTACCCCCTGAAATAAATAAATAACTCTCTCGTTTTTAAAAAAAAAACAAAAACTGCTTCTCTGATCTAGTGTGAAAAACAGATTGGATTAGTAACCACAGCTTCCTGACTCTGAATCCAAGTCTCCCTTCATACCAAGGCCAAACTTTCCACAGCTGTTCTAAGTCACTTGCAGGCCCATTGCTGGGAGACATGAGATTCCTCTGACAAGTACCTTTGACTTAAGGACTCCCCATCAGCCTTGCCAAACTGTCTCAGAACTGTTTTATAGCCTATGACATTTCTTCATTCCCTGTCTCCTTTAAAGAAATCAGACCTACATCAAGGTCTGATAACTTTCCTAATCTCCTCAAAGTTCTTTCCTATTATCCCACATAGGTAGTCCCTTAGTAAATATCTATAATGAAAAGTCCTGTCTTGGCACCTAATTCTTAGAGGACTAATACAAGTGGTACTGAGAGTGGTCCAGGAAAACAGATGGGGATTTGGGACTGGTTCACTCACTACCTGATGAACATAGAGAACAATACCCAATTTGTTAGGTGGGGCATTCAGTTTCACGGATAATCCCTGGCAAAAAATAACAGCTCAAATGATAAATATTTCACTAGTGGTAGCCTGGTAAAATGCCTTGGTGAAAAGGAATGCTATTCTAACAATTCACTGGCTTTGAGGAATTTTCCTGGGACAAATACTGTTTCATTCTGGCAAGGACCACAAGAATATGGCAGAATCACTGGTAGGATGGTGCTTAGACATCTGGAAAAAGTGATGGCCAGTGTCTAGTGACATGAAAATATCTGAGTTGTTCTGGCAGGTCACAGAGAAAAGATTAAAGAGGCTAAAGGAAGTGAGCATGCTGAAGTAGATACGTTGTAAAAGATCAGAAGACTAACAACAGACTAAAGAAGGGTGCTGAGGACCCATCATTCATCAAGGTCATTAAGAATTTGCCGTTAAGAAGGCACCAGCATCACTAAGAATCTAGTGGTAACTAACTTCTACAGGGAAGTGTTGATGGTAGAAAAAATAGTCACACTCTAATAGCCATAATGGTGATGGTTCCTCAAGGTAATAGAAGCCAGGGGCCACAAAGAGCCAGTTATTATTAATGACCAAAGGAATCATAGATTGCTGGTAATCAGTGGATCCTTTTAATCTGGAAACTTATTTTCAGTACTGGGACATTTTCATTCATATGTTATTTGATAATTTATTCCTTTCAATATTTTCTATTCTCTTTTTCTGTAACTCATTAATCCAGTGGTTTTTCTTTGTAGAGTGACCTTCAAAAAATCTTTTTTCTTTACTTCCATATATGTTTTATTATGTTGTACTTTTAAAAAACTTTTCCTAGGGCCCTGGGTGGCTCAGGCGGTTGGGCAGCTGCCTTTGGCTCAGGTCATGATCTCAGGGTCCTGGGACCAAGTCCCTCATGGGGCTCCCCACTTGGCCTTCTCCCTCTGCCTGCTGCTCCCCCTGCCTGTACTCTCTCTCTCTTTGTGTCAAATAAATAAATAAAATCCTTAAAAAAAATAAAATAAAAATAAAAAATAAAAACTTTTCCTAGGCTTTATCTTCCAACATTTTTATTGATTTGTTGTTTTTCTGATTCTTATTTTTTAGTTTCTAAGAGTTCTTTCCTGGTCTGGTTGTTCTTTTTATATCTTATCTTGTTATTATTTCATGGATGAAGTATCTTCTCTTATTCTTCTGAGGATACAAATTATGGGGGGGTGTTGAACCTTTTTTTTTTTTTCTTCCTTCCCTCTGAAGATTTTATTTGTTTTGTGTTTGGTTTGGCTTCTCTATTTCAAGTTAGACGTTTTGCTTAATTTTCTTGTAATCTTTATTGTACCATGCCTATTTTTTTTAAAAATTCCACAAATTGGGACGCCTGGGTGGCTCAGTTGGTTAAGCGGCTGCCTTCGGCTCAGGTCATGATCCCAGCGTCCTGGGATCGAGTCCCACATCGGGCTCCTTGCTTGGCAGGGAGCCTGCTTCTCCCTCTGCCTCTTTCTGCCATTCTGCCTGCCTGTACTCGCTCTCTCTCTCTCTCTCTCTGACAAATAAATAAATAAAATCTTTAAAAAATAAAAAAATAAAAATTCCACAAATATAATTGAAGCTTTTCTAGGGGAAGGATGAGAAAAAATTAGCTTTTAAATTGGTAAGCTTCATTTTAGAGTGATCAGGCAAGAAGATAGTTTTTTAGATACCATAGTACAAATGTAACTGACACTGGGGCCCCTTCTCAATTTCCCAAGAAAAGAATCCTCTTTTCTTCAGCTTTGGGTAGGTAAATATCTGGGTATTGTCATGGAAGGAGTGTTGGAGAGGAACCATGATTCAGGATCAGACCTCCTTTGATCCTTCTGTTTTCAACCTTATGTTCTATCCACTGTGCCTGGACTTCATTTTATTTCATTCCAGTGTCACTTCCTGCAGGCTCTTAAGTTACAGCTCCTTCCCTTGCTGAGTTAGTTTTTATACCTTCATTTGCTCTCTCTTTTCCAAAAAATTTATCATGACTCATCTGCTTTTGTCTTCTTTCCTGATCTATTTATTTGTACTTATAGTTCTATGCTTTTAAAAGATCCTTTTACTGATATTTTAGAAGAGTTTCTATAGGGAAAGAAGATAAATGCATCTGTTCAATCACACTCCCATCTTTTTCTTCCTGCTTTAAATGCTACTTTTATCATACACTAAAATTGGCATGTAATTGGCAATATTTTAAGGCATTCTAATCTATTCTGCTGTGCTATCTAATTATGTAACAGTACCAGATTTCTAATTATCATGATTTTAAAATGTATTTTCATATCTGGCAGTATAATTCCTAATCATAATTCTTCTTTTTTAAAATTTCAAAAATTTTCTTGGCTGTTCTCTCATTTTTTAAGATTAACTTTAAAATCAAGTTGTAACAAATTTATAATTCAATTTGAGAAAATTGACTTTTTCTATTAGTATCTCCACATTCAAGAACTTTGTCTTAGTCCATTTATTCAGTGAAGTTTTATGTTTCTTTCATCCCAATACTGATTAATTCCTAAATCTATTCTTAAGTATTCCATGTTTGCATTTTATTTTGAAAGGAACATTTTAAATTTATTTTCTAATGTATTTTTGCTGATACAATGAGAAACTGATTTTTTAAAAATTCATTTAATAATTTGAAATTTTATAGGCTGCTATGTTTTTCTAATAGGTTTCCCAAGTCACTTAGGTTTTCTGCGTACATAAAGATATCATCTGGAAATAATGATAGTAGTTATCTGGCTTTCTAGAATTATTTTTATTCATTTTCCTGCATTATTACATTAGCCTCCATTTGAAATATATATACACTAATAATAAAAAAGTTCAAATGCCACTTTTATGACTTTAGTAGCTATATAGCCACTTACTTGTTTCATTGCATTAGTTAATAGTGTTATTACATAATGTTAGCAATCTAACAATGACAGAATATCTCTCTTAGAATTAATATTAATGGAAATGCACTTAGAATACCATCACTGTTGATTTCTGTTTTAATCCTCTGGGGCCAGATTGCCTGGATTTGAATCAGTGGTGTGCTGGAGCCAAACAGGCTCATAAAAACAAATTGTGTGGATCTCCTTCCAATTCCACTCATATTGTTGATTTATTGGTAGCTTGAAACTGATCATGGTGGGAGTACTTGCAGACACTACAAATCAGGAACTTTTGGAGAGAGAGAGCAGGGAGATGGGGAAGGAGAACTGTTTGTTAAGCATTGCCAAGTAACTAGTACAGCAGTAATTTGAATTCTCGTTCTGTTGCTTCCTAGGTAACTCTTTGCAAATTATCTATCTATATACCTCAATTTCCTCATCTGAGAATGAGGAAAATACTAGCAATTCCCTCATAATTTATTATGAGGAGTAAAGAGATTAAAAAACATGAAGTATTTAAATAGTGTGAGATACATTATATTCATTGTAATTTTCTTTCTTTCTAATTTATAATTTTTTATTGTATCCTTATTGTGACCTTCTTTCTGGTCTTCTTAGTCATGTTTTTCTAACTTGCATTGAATATTTTTTCACTTCCTTTAATTATTTCTTATTTAATAATATCTTTAAAGACTATTAATTTCTCTCTGAATTCACATTTGATCACATTCTCTAAATTCCTTACATAGATTTTTGTTGTCATTTTGCTTTATATAAAGTTTGAGTTACAGATATTTTTCAGAGTAATACATGCACAGGGTTAAATAACAAAGTTCTGAATGATCAATAAAGAAATTTTTGTCTGAGTTATGCCCATTATCGTCACTCAGATGTCACTAACTAGTGATAGCCATTTTAACCAGTTTTGTTTTAATTTCTTGAGTGATAATCTATTTATCTTTAAATTAGGTCAATGAATTTCTATTTCAGTATTCACATAATTTAGATATTATCTACTGGCTTCTTGTTTTGATAGAAAAGGAATTAACACAATTCTGTTACTCCTTCTTTTCTCACTAGAATTAAACCATTGTTTTCAATTTCCACTTATAGTAATATTCTTAAACTACCACTTCTTTTCTCAGTAACAACATATACAACTTTTAATTAATCTCTTTATATGATAAGAATATTATTATCCCCCTTCGATTGCCTTTCCAAATCCCAAATAGTGTTGACTTTACCTTAGCTTTTCCATTGTCATCTTTTATAATATTTTAATTCCCTTCTCTAATCTTAGTTTTTCCATGATTTGACTATAAGCCATTTATAAGATTCTAAAAGTTGAAATCAATACATAGTAATGACATTCTAATGACTGGGTACATTTTTCAGCTGTGCTTCTAAACAGTTTTGTCAGATCCCCTGCGACATTCAAGAATATTCTTGAGCCAAGTTCATATTTATTATTTTTGTTTACACCCTACTGAGTGACACAAATTATGCCACAATTTAGATGTCTGCCTGTTTGGATTATGCCTTTCTCATATAGTTTTCTTCTGTTTGTTTTGCATTTGAATCTCTGCTTGCATTTGTCTGTTTGCTTTTATCATACAAAGTGTTCCTAAACTCTCCATCATAGTTTATGTTCCATCACATTCTAAGTCGGTTCCGCCCACCCCCAGCCCTTAGTCCTCTCATCTCTCCAACATGGATTCAGAGGCCACAGATAGAATTGACTTCCCCCCACTGTTCCCTGACCTCACATCTTAATTCATTCCCTTATTTCAACAGAATTCATCCTCTTAAAAAAATAAATCCTAAGAAAGACAATATCTGAGCTCTTGCATATCATAAAATATTTTTATCCTGTCCTCACATTTGATTGGTAATATGACTAAGGAGAGTTTAGAATGAAAATTGCTTTTCCCCAGATGCATGAAGGCTTTTGCTCCATTATTTCATAGCATCCAGCATTTCTGAGAAATATGACTTCATTTGGATTTTCATTCTTTTGTAGATTATTTTTTGTTCTCTTTGGAATTTTTAGGCTCTCCTCTTTATGCTTGATTTTGTAATACTTCACATGGATATGTCAAATTTGAATTTTTTATTCATCTATCTTCTCAACACTTGAATATTTTCCCTTCAGTTCTAGGAAATTATAATTTTATATTTATAACTTATTTATATTTATAGTTTAATAACATTCTTTGCAGCTCTTCTCTGTCTTCTCTTTTTGGATGATCTAGTAATTGTATATTGGACTCCTAGAACTGATCCTCTGTGTCTCTTATCCTTTTCCATATATTTTTTATGCTTGCTTTTTCATTACACTTTCTGTTTAAGCTCTTTAACTTTATTTTTCAAATCTTACATTATTTTTTGAATGCAGTAATCATTTATTTAATTCTCAAGAGTTATCTTATTATTTGATTTTGCCTTTCCTGTAGAACACAGTATTTTTTCTGAGATCAATAATTAGAGTTTTCTTTTTGAAGTTCTTTTCTTTTCCCCTAATTTATTTCTGTTTTCTCTAGAGGCAGTTTTACTACTTTATTCTCTTGGTTTTGCTATTGTGCTGTAGGCTTTCCTCAAATGCCTGGTGATCTTTGATTCTCATTTATGTTTAATAACCTATAAGTGTAATTTGGATTTCCTCATTGATGCAAAAGTATTTGAATAATTTTTAATTGAAAGAGTTTTTTCTGTTGATGTTCTTTTGTTTTGCTGGGTTTAAGCTCTTCTAACTAAATTACTATATGATTCTATTGATGTCAGTATCTGTGACCTGTAAATTTTCACTCTGGAAGATAAGTTAAGATGCAATTTGTGGCTTATGTGATCAATTTTTATAAATATTTCATGAAAATTACACATACACACATTTATATATATATTCAGTTTTAATAATAACATATTCAAAATATTTCAATCTTATTTAATTTTGTCACTTTGATCTGTCAGTGACTGAGAGGTTTCCACTAAATTCTACCTCTACAACAGTACTAACAATGTTTCTTGTTTGTTATCCATATATTCCATTTTTAATTGGTGAAAATGAAAAACTGAAAATAGTATTTCAAAATCCATATATATATATGCCACCCAGCATGAACATAAAATATTTGTTATATTTGCTACAGTTTTTTAAAAAACAAAAATTGTGTTTTGCTTAGTTAATTAAAACTAAACTAAATTTTATTTAAGTGAAATAACATAAATAATATAAAGTGGAATTCCATTTGATCCTCAGCAAAGCCCATTCTCCCTTCTTTCTCTTCAAAGATAACAAGAATGAATTTGTTATATACTCCTACAGTCTATGTATCTATTTATTTACTACATAAATGTGCAAATATGCATAAATACTACCTAACATTTATTTGTATTTTAAACATTTATTTCAATTATTTTATACTTATGTTTCTTTCTGCAACTTTTTAAAAATTCAACATTATGTTTTAGAGACTTAATTTATTCATACATTTTTATTATTTTCAGTGGTATTTTTCCTAGAATTATCTTTCTAGTTCCTGGGTTTCTCCATTTCTAGGTAAATTTCTGAATCAAACTTTTTTTGTTGGAATTTCATGAAATTTATAGATAAAAAAAAAGAAATGAACATATTTACAGGATTTAAAAATCCCGCTAGAACATGTTTCATTATTGAATTACATTATTATAATTTAAGTGTGCCACTTAGAATATTAAATACCTAGATTTTGTTTTTCTAATTTCAAGAGTCTGTATTTTATGAGTTTATTCCTTGTGCATTTGTTTTGATTACACATACATTTGTGCTTGTTTCTACCACATTATTTTGTTTTCAATTTACTATATTTTTTCTTTCCTCTATTTACTGAATAAACTAAGCTTTATTAGTTCTCTTGTTCCCAAATAGTAGCCTACCTTAAAAGTACATCCATAAATAATTTCTTCAATAAGTGTGCATGAATGGCAAACCTTCTTATTTTTTAAGAAATTCTATTTTCACTCTTGAATAATACTTTATCTGACAGGTGTTCTCTGCACTTGGAAACTATTATTACATTGTCTTCAGACATCTGCTGTTGTCACCAAGAAGTCTAGTTATTGGTTTACTTGTTGTTCCTTGGGAGACTGTTTTTTCTATGGTTGCTTTTAAGATTTTCTCTATATCTTTGATATTCTACAGTTTCACAATATGTGAAATTAATTTATTTATTTCACCACAATGAGCTGACATGGAAATTTGGGTTTTGTTTGTTTGTTTTTTGGGTATTTTAAAATAAATTTTAAAATTACGACAGAATTGATATATAACTGTATTAATTTTTGGTATACAACATGTTTTAAGATATGTATATATTACAAAATGATCATCGCAATAAGTTTAGATAACACTTATTATCATGTATAGTTACCTTTTTTCTTATGATGAGAAATTTTGAGATTTATTCCCATAACATCTTTCAAATATACAATATAATATTGTTAACTATAGTCACCATACTGTATATTACATCTCCAGGACTTATTTAACTTATAACTGGATGTTTGTACTTGACCAGCTTCACCCATGTTGCTACTCTTCTTGCCTGGTACTGACTGTGTCTCTTCAATGTTAGGGCTCAGACCTTTCTTTGACATTATCTCTGAATATTACCCCTTCCTTCTTTTCTCCTTTTACAGTTCTCATTATTATATGTGAAACCATTTAGTCTTATCCACCATCGCTTTAAACTATATTTTGGTATTACCTATTTCTCATATTCTCTTCCCAGTAAGTCAACTCTAATTTTGTGCATGATCTCCACAAACAGAAATATTTAATTTTAATATAACCAACTAATCACACTTGATTAATTGCTTAACAAACCAGTGGCTTGGTGTGGTGAATTTTATTTAAGAATTACTTTCCTACCTGTTTCTGCTATCATCTTCTATCAGTGTTATAGAAGATTAATGTAAATCTGTTACATTCAGATTTTTAATTGATCTGGCCTTATCTGTGTATGCTGTTGAGATATGTTTTCTAATTCTTCCTTGGTTTACTGCTATTCAGTTTTTCTACATCTTAGACCTATTTTACTAATTTAAAGTTTTCCAGAATTTATTCACATTACAAAATTAAAACGTTATAACCATTTAGAAACACTGACCTTTTCCTCTACCCCCCAGTAATCACTGTTCTATTCTCTGCTTTTAAAAGTTTGACTACTTTAGATACCTTATGTAAGGGAAATCGTACAGCATTTGTCCTTCAGAGTCTGTTATTTCACCTAACACAGTGTCCTCCAGATTCATCTATGTTGTCACAAATAGAATTTCCTTCTATTTTTTCTTCTATTTAAAGACTGAATAATATTATATATATATAATATATACACGTATATATGTATATGTATACCACATTTTCTTTATTTATTCATCTGCCAATGAACATTTGAGTTGTTTCGATGTCTTGACTATTTTGAATAGTGCTACTTTGAACATGGGTGGGGAGGGTACAGATATATCTTCAAGATCCTGATTTCAATTCTTTTGGGTATAGAGTTGGAAGTGAAATTGCTAGATCATTTGGCATTATTATTTATTAAAGTTTTTTAAGGAATTTCCACAGTTTTCCATAATGGCTGCACCATTTTACATTCCCACCAACAGTGCATGAGAATTCCAGTTCTCACCAAGACCAGTTATCTTTTTGTTTTTTGATAATAGCCATCCTAAAAGCTATGAGGTGATTATCTCATTATGATTTTGATTTTCATTTTTTGTTGATTAGTGATATTAAACAATTTTTCATTAGATTAAAAGAAATAATTTAGTTTTTTGCTTTCCTACAAACCATCATTTGAGATTTTCAACTTGAGTAGTATAAAGTCCTATGTAATTTCTATAATTTGAATTACCTATTTTATATACACTTTGACTTAAAATTTTTGCATGTTTTCTTTCTTTTAAATTAGATTTGTGAGAAATTGTCTGTTTTTTATTCCTCTCTTTTGTTTTTGCTTCCCAAAGTTTCGACTCTTAAGTTGATTTATCAGTTTGACTCTATTTCAATTTCAAACTTATTTTTTATAACTATGATTTATAATTCTGTTTTACAATTTATTTATTTCTTGTTATATCATTTTTATCTGTTTATTTTATACTGGTTTAGTTTTGGTTTTTCAAAACATATTGAGTAGAATATTTGACTCAATAATTTCTTTCTCGAATTCTGAAAGTATTTAGAGGTAAGGATTTACCTCTGAATAAAGTTTTAGCTCTATCTAATATTTTTAAATATTAGGTTCTCATTTCCATTACTTTTAGATAGTCTTTAGCCTTTGAATAAGATGGATATTTGAGCAAATATGTCTAAATTTCCCACTTCCAAAAGTTCCTATTAAGAGATCTACCGATTATAAAATTTATGGAAAATCAGTATCAGTGATTGAAATTTAGGATTAAAAAATTATATACTGGAAACTATGAGAAATTACTTTATAATAGTGTATCAGCATATTAAAACTGAGTCTAAACATGACTGGTGTGATGAGGTTTGTGATTCAAAGGTAAATTAAAAATCCTATAAGGGCAAATGTAACAAATTGCTGGATATTGTCTTTGGGTTCTTCTGCTGGAGGTGAATGTCTGAATTCATTATTGGAAGCTAAGCTTTCTGGCTTTGGAATCAACATTTTGATGAACCTTCAGGTTAATATGGACCTCTTTTGGAAAGGAGATGTTGAGAAAATAAAAAGCTAACTTTTATGTTTATGGTGTACATACTAACATGTTCAGTCAGTTCAGGTGGTGGCTCCAGTGTAGGTGTGGTGGGGATAAATATTTGTTTTTTCTTCTTCCTGACCCTGAGATAGACCTGGAGGCCTAGATTTAAAGTAGTAGGGGCAATGGTGATGATTTCACAATGTAAACATATATCAAATCATCACATTGTACACATTTCATAATTTTATTTGTCAATTATATCTCAATAAAGCTGGGGAAAAAAGATGAAATAAAGATGCAGGGGACATAATTGAAAGCAATTCCATCCTTGGGAAGTAAGCTGACCCATCCTATATGAGGCAGAATAAAGGCTAAGGAACGAGTCACAAAATAAACAATAATAGCAATTACTATTTATTTTTTTAAATATGCTAACCAGTGTTATATTATCTCCTGAGTGCTATCTTAGCTAATGAATTATAGAAATACTCAAATTTGCTAGCCATTTTGAATTTTTTGTTTAACTTACTTAACAAACATTCATATAGCACTTACTAAGTTCCAGGCACTGGACTGAGCACTTTATAAACAATTCATGTGATTTTCATGATAGTAGTATTATTTTTCTGAGAAATTGAGAAAACAGACATCACAAGATTAAATAACTTGCCCAAGGTCACAAACCAGTGAATGGTGGTGTAGTCTGGCTACAGAGGCTACACTTTAAAGTGTGGCAATATGCTATATATTAATTTTTCATACAGTTACTCTTTTGTTAAATACTATAGACAGGTATTAGTTGTGCTTTTAGGATTTAAGAGAATAGCATGGGCACACACCTTGAGAAAAATATCAAAAGAAATCAATACTAATATGGACAAAGCAACAGAAATGCCTAAGGACAAAATGGCAAGAGAAATGGATTAGGAAGGCCAGAGTAGTGATCTATAATAGCACAAAGTAGTACATGATAATTGATATCAAGCGGTGATAAATTCAAATGCCAATACTAGTACAGAATGCAATGAGACTCCAGGCTTCTTAGAGTTAGATTGGTTGGGCCTTGAACATTTTAGGTGATAATTAGAGAACTAAAGAACATCTTTATTATATTTAGGCTCACCTAAAAATTTTTTTAAAGAAGAAAAAGAGAGATGATATCTCCACAGTCCTAAGGGGTAAATGATGTGAAATAAAATGTATCCACTAAACTATCATTGACAATATATTACACATAGGAGAACATAGATTGTATTTTTATTAAGGTAAATGTATACCAACTTTTAAAATTTGAACATTGAGAAATTGATTCTAGAAGGGGTTGATTTTTTTTCTTATAGCACTTTAAATATGTCATTCCATTGTGTTCTAGCTTAGAGGGTTTTTAATGAGAAGTCTGCTGTAATTCTTTGGCTTCTTTCAAGATTTTCTCTTTATTTTTGGGTTTAGCAGTTTGAATATTATATGGCTAGATTTAGGTAGATATATGAGTTTTGTTTGTTTTGTATTTATCCAGTTTGGGGCTCTCCTGAGTTATTGGATCTCTGGATCTTTCATTATTTGGGGGAAATTCTTAACTATTATCTTCTTTAATATTTCTCCCATAATCCATTCTCTCTGTGTTCTCCTCCTAAAATTAAAATTATACACATTTTTAACTTTTTGATATTGTCCCACATCTTTCAGTGTTATGTGTTGTTTTTAAGAAATGTTTGTTTTATAATTTTTATTATCCTATCCTATCTTCCACGTATTACCTCACTTGAATCTGCCTTTTGGCTTTCTTCATCCCTGTGATTGCATTTTTATTTCTAGAATGTCCATTTCACTCTTATAGTTTCTGTTTCTCTGCTGACATTCCCATCTGTTCATGTTGCCTACTTTTTACATTAGACCCTTTAATATATTAACATATTTTAAATTTCCTATCTAATAATTTCTACTTTGGGGTCATCTCTGAGTCTGATTTGGTTGATTCACTTATATTTTGATGCAAGGTTTTTTTTTAATTTTGATTTTTTGTGTAATATGATTTTTTTCTTATTATATGTAGAAGAGTAGCATCTAAGATAAATAATATTTATGCCTCTTCTGCTACAAGATGATTACTGTGAGTGGTTGAGTAAATCTTGTCAAGAGCTTTGCTAGGTTTGGGTTTCGTTGTTGCTGCTATTAAATTCAGTTCATCACCAATTTGAAATTCTCTAGCATTACCTAGTATTTAAGTTGGAGGCTAGGGTACCTATTAGTTTTTCTTAATAATTTTGCTCTGACCTTATTGTGACTCTTGCTCTGTACCTGTGCTTTGGAGGGGGTCCCTCTGCATACTCTAACTTTGTTCCCAGTAGAGACAGCTATTACTTACTACTTTGTTCTTACCTATTGGTGGTTAGTGGAAAGAGTGCTATTTTTTGTCTTAGTCTGGCCTGTCTAAAATAGGTATTGGATCCCCGGGTTTGTGAGATGTGGTTTCTCCAGGGTCTTACCTCTCCTCTCCCATTGAAGCCAAGTTCTGCTTTTTATATTCAGGAGGTCTTGGGTGGGAGTGAGGTTCCTGTTCCTTCCCCAAAAGAATAACTCTAATGATTTAGTCCCAGGAAAGTTTCTTATCACTTCCATCCAAGATCAAGGGCTTTCTTTTTTTAGCTTTTACCATTTCCCCAGCTGCAGTAAATCTTCATCTGTGTCCTAGAGGTAGCAATATTTGCTTACCATCCCTGAGAAGCTTAAGGCTTTTGTTTCTAGGTACATAGGACCCAAACAGTTTGTGCCTTTCCCACAAGGGAAGCCATTCCTTCTCTCAGGTCTACTACTGACAGAGGTTTTCTTTTGTCCCCTACTCAATCTTTTTCATATGTATCCCCACAGAGGCATATTAGAAAATCATATGAGTTGGTGCAATATGCCCCTGTATCTGTGATCTCCAGGGGTTTTATATTCTCACACAAGCCCACACTGGGTTTTCATCCATACGCTAAAAATTTTAGCTATACTCTTCTTGTCTGCTTGAATGGTGTCTGGCATATCTTCCTCCTGTGCTCTGCCAAAGGAGAACCAGTATTCTTGCCCCATCTACTTGGAAGCATCAATTGTTCCTTAGATTTCAGGCTGCTGGCTTGACCTAAAATGAAAATTTTCTAGCCAGTTCAAGGAAAGTTAGGATTTTATGATTTATTTGGCTTTCCTTTGTTGTGGTGGTTATTGTTGTTGTTGTTATAATATACTACAGTATACTCTGGTTTTCTATATCCAAGGTGGAAGCAGAATATTTTCCTACTCTTCATTGTGGTTCATCTGTTTTAATATTTTCTTGCTGTTGCCCTTATCATACCTTCCTTGAGATTTGCATTGTTTCCTTTCTTTTTCTGTTTTGTGTTTTAATAGATATCTGGTTTTATTCTTTTAGTGTACTTGTTCTCAATAGAGTTGTACTACCCGGAGGGAAGACATTTTGAAAATTTGTTGAGATAGTTTTGTTTGTCCCAGTGATTCAGAGGGACCATTGCTCTTTAATGGGTGCATAATAAATACTCAATGCTAGACATCCTGTATCATGAAGGAAAATTCCACATATTGAAGAATTTTCTGGTGCCAAACAATTTTAAACACCCCACTGGACATGTAAGTTAAAACAATAGCAGTTTCAGAACACAGGTTTATTTTATACAGAAACACAATTTTTAAAATAATTTGCAGTAAATACTGAAATGTATAGACCATGACTACATTCTTTTTTCACTTTACCAAATTCTGGTCACTATTTTGGAAATAACTTCTCCAGTGGCAATGTTGCTTATAAAGTTTAAGTCACCAATGCAACATACCTCTGTCAGTCTAGCTTTCTAGCTTTGGCATGCAGTTATTCTGTGCAAAGTTATGGACATCTAACTATTTCATTTATGTCTTCTAGTATTGTCTACACAAGCATGTACATATTGGAATAATTATTCGTTTTATAAGCCACTTAGATTCTGGGATTGTTTGTTACACAACATAATCTAGCAAAGCTAACACATGCAACTTAATTCCCTAGCACAATGTATGTTTCTTGGAGCAAAGTTATGACTCAAGTCTCCATCTCTATCAGTCCTGTTCCACTTACATGCTAATAGTAAAATGTCTCCATCTCTATCAGTCCTGTTCCACTTACATGCTAATAGATAAAATGAATGTAGTGAATGACTACATTCCTCATTCTAGATCTGCTATAAGTGTATCTCCAATTTTTACTATTGACTGGATTGTTCCCACAGGAATCTTAACGGGTGGGATGTCTTATGCTACCTTTCCCAACTTAATACAGAAGGCTTCCATATTCAAAGGTACTAGTTACCTTGGTTCACAGTGATTCAATCCCAAACTTTTCTGTAAAACTCAAGACAAAGAGAAGAAAGGTAATAGAAACATAAAGTTTCCATTTCCTGTGAACATAGGAAGGATAAAGAGATGGAAACAAGAGATGAAGAAAGACCCCTGGAAAGACAAAATTGGTACATTATGAGGCCTCCCTGGCTTATTCATCACAAACCCATTTTTTTTTAAATGTAGCTTGTTACTGAAAATAAAGCCCCATTCAGAGAAGCTGAAAGAAATTCACACACTCTGGGGAACCAGATGGTCTTTTATTCATAAAATTTTATCACTTCAGGATATTATAAAAGTTTTAAATAAGTGGAGGCCATAAATATACTGAATTTCAACCTGAAAGAAGATATGTTTTAAATGTCAATACATTAGCTACTGTGTACAATAGTCAATGAATATGGATAAGTTGTTTTGACTTGAAACTGCTAGAAAAAGGACATTGATTGTTTTTCCAGTTTAGAGAGTGTTTATTTTTCTCTTTAGTGGCAAGGCAAAGGACAGATGACTGAAATGGGTCAACTACAATTAAGAAATAAAAGAATAAAAATGACAGGTGGATTTATTACTTTCAGGTATTTAACATTTTTTAGACATTTGTATATGATGTTTGACATGGTAATAGTGTTCTCATACTGTATGAAAAGGAAAAAAGTGGAGTGAAAACTATAAGAAAGTAAAGAATGAGGAGGGGGGAAAGGGAAGAAGGAGGGAGAGAAGAGAGCAGATAGGAAAGAAAGAAGGGAGGAAAGAGAAGGAAGGGAAAAGGGGAAAGGAGTAGACAAGAAAAGTAAATAAGGAAGCAGGGCAGTTATTTACCAAACAAGCTTATCCAAAGTCTTATGACAACTATCTTTTCCCATTATAAAGAGGTTCCTCCACAGTGTGCACAATAGCCAAACTGTGGAAAGAGCTTGAGATGTCCATTGACAGATGAAGAAATAAAGAAGATGTGGTATATATATACAATGAAATATTACTCAGCCATCAGAAAGGATGAAAAGTTACCATTTACATTGATGTGGACAAGACTGAAGGGTATTATGCTGAGCAAAATAAGTCAATCAGCAAAAATAATTATCATACAGTTTTACTCATATATGGAATATAAGAAACAAGACAGGGGATCATAGGAGAAGGGAGGGAAAACTGAATAGAAAGTCACCAGAGAGGGAGAAAAACCATGAGAAGCTCTTAACTCTAGCAAACAAATTGAGGGTTGCTGGAGGGGTGAGGGGGGGCTAATTGGGTGATGGGCATTCATAGTAAGAT
Organism: Mellivora capensis; assembly: GCA_004024625.1. Lineage (NCBI taxonomy): Eukaryota > Metazoa > Chordata > Mammalia > Carnivora > Mustelidae > Mellivora > Mellivora capensis. The sequence continues at coordinate 20,889 of PISX010011732.1, forward strand.
GTATTTTTCCACTGTTTTGTTACCCAGCTGTCTGTGATTAGAGTTTCCCCAAAGGGGAACAATTTGTATACAAATGAGTTTTCTATGATTTAATAAAAATGTATGCCACACATTTTTGTTTAAAAAGGCAAAAAAAGGGGGTGGTGTTCCTGGGTGGCTCAGTTGGTTAAGTGTCTGCCTTTCACTCAGGTCATGATCTCAGGGTCCTGGGATCAAGTCCCACATTGGGCTCCCTGCTCAGTGTGTAGTCTGCTTCTCCCTCTACCTCTCCCTCCTATTCGTGTGCTTGTCCTCTCTCTCTCTCTCAAATAAATAAATTCTTTTAATCTGTTTTATTCTGTACAAAGACTCAATTCTTAAGGAATACTGGAATGTTTTCAGTTGGATCTACAGTATAAAGGAATGATATGGAGGCCTTTGGGTGTAGATTTTTTAGAAGAAATAACAGAGTACCTTCTTAGGCCATTTTCTCTCTTCTCTCTTTAACTTCTGGCCCTCCAGCATTAATCTCTCACTGTCTTCTTGCTTTTCCACATCTTGGAGATCCAATTATTGGTCAGTGCAGTATGGGGGACAGATGACTTGTCTCTTTAGCTGATAGCTGTTAAGCATAAGTGGAATTGTACTCAAGGAACTGGTATTAAAGAACCACACTTTAGAAGCCATAATTCCTCATGGATCTATAGAGATTGTGAGATCCTAGGCCTGAGCCTAATGCCATAATGGAATGAGACTTTTGGGTCATGGGAGGGGAGTTAGTATATTTTGCATGTGGGGGACACATAATTTATGACCATAGTGCAGACTTTGATAAAGATGAAGATAAATTCTTTGACACTTCTCCCATTGAGATGCAGAGGATTGGGAGTAAAGGGGTATCATTATCTACTTCATTTGAATCTGGGCTGAACTGTGACCGCTTTGACCAATAAAATGTGGTGGAACTGATGCTATGTCACCTCCAGGATTAGCCTTTATGACACCCAGCACTTTCTTCTTCCTTTTTGGGGGAGTCTTGAACCACTCTGCAAGAGATCTGATTACTCTGAGGGGACTGTGGTGTGAAGAAGCCCACACAAGCCATGCGGAGAGGCTATGTCAAGAGTAAAAGAGATGCCTGGCCAACCCTCAGTAATTTTAGTTCTCTGCTCCACAGACTCATGACATATAATATTTTTAACTTGTTGATTAAAGCCATTAAATTTGGGGGTATTTTGTTTTATATTAATAGATAATTGAAATACTAGGTGAAAGCTTTTTTTTTTTTTTTTTTTTTTTGCTCTTGTGTTGTTCTGCTTTCTACCTGCCTGGAATAGGGACACAAGGTTTACAAACCTAAGAAAGCTTTGGAGATTGTGAGAAAGAACAAACAAACAAATACACACCTACCTATTAAAGATAGAAAGAGTTTGGGTCCTTGTTGATGCGTTGAGCCATCCATACCAGCCAGCTCTATACTGGCTCTTCTGGAGACAAATAACACCCTATCTGCTTAAGCCAATATTATTTTGATGTTCTGTTACTTGCCACTGAATACATCCAAAGCTGATACAACTATAAACAAATATCTGTTGATTGGTTGACTGAATCCCTTGTTTCCCATATTCATCTTTTCTTTTACCTGCAACATGATAGTCTCTTTGAGATTTATGGTTGGTATCTAAAGAGCACACTTAGTGCTTTTCTCAGAGATGCTCGGCTGTGGTCAATCTCCATTCATTGTGTTTGTTAGAAAAGTGGCAGGATTTTGTTGTTGTTGTTTTTGTTGTTTCTAAGTAACTCCTGAATCTTCAATCCTAAGTGTGTGACTCTAAGAGATGGGAGCATTCTACATTAAAATGCCTTCTATTTTTGCCTCGGTTTTAAATTAGAATGAGATCCCTCTGAATGAGGTGGACATTTAGCAAGTTAGAAATTCCTGATGTCCTTAACCTCTGGCTTTTAAGCTCTTCTATTTTTTTTTTCTCAGTAAAACATGAAAAAAGAAATCATAGAGAACAAAATAAATACTCTACATGTGGTCATCTCTTCTAATTTTCAGACACTGGTGTCTGTGACAAAATAATTAGGAAAAAAAAGTAGCAATCATATCAGTTATACCAGAGAACATCTCAGGACTGACTTACTAAAATATGTGCCCCTTCCTTCATTTAAATCCTGTGTGGGTGGGGGGCTGTTAGCAGAATGAGTTGTAAATAATGTTCTGGTTTCTTTTGCCTAAAATTTAATCTTTCACAGTGTTATGCCCAAGTTTTAGTGTCCAAGAGACCACCAAGGAGCCAACACCGATGCAATCACACAAGGCTTTATTTGACAAGCTTAAGCTTGGGCCCAAATATACCCAACGCAGTGGAGTAGGGACTTGGACCCCGAACCAGATTACAGTCAGAGTTTTTAAAGGCAGAGTAGGGGTGGACTTGGAGGTAGGTGAGGACAAAGGGGGTTAGGGATGATGTAAGTCTCTAAGGAATTTTGGAAGCAAGGTCTCCAGGACCTTGAGGGGCTAGCTATTGTTGGGAGAAAGGTTATTTATTACCAGTAATAAAAATCTTCTTCGTGAGACCCTTTAGATGTATATCAGTGGGTCATATGCTTGGGAATGATTGCTGACACTATCTTAAAGTTTCCTAAAGGAATTATTAAAATAGACTTACAGGATCCTGGTTGGACCTGTTGGAGTAGAGGGTCGGTCAGGCTAAGATTGTCCTTAGCAAAACCTCAAGGTGAGGGCAGTTGAGTCCCCAGGGGAGAGCCACTCTGTCTGTTTCAAGGGCTTGTCAGTAGATAAGGAATTTTAATGATTTTCTTCTGCCTCTATTTCCCATATCATTCCCCCCTGAACAATTTTGACCCTTATATCTTTAAGGTTGTTGAAGGTGGAAGGTCTCATCTTCTGTAACTTCTTCCTGCAGAATAGGGGCATAGAGTTGTCCCTACCTACTCGGGTCAACACTAGTCAATTGGGGAATGTGTAGGAGAGTTATGAAAGACAGAGGCAGCTGAGTCCAGGGGAGACTGCTCAGGTGATCTTCCCAAGTGGAAAGGATATCTGTGGAAGTTATGACAGCGAAGGAGTTGAAGTCAGGTGAGGAGACATGGGAGAAAATAGCAAAACATGATTAGTGTTACAAAAAGAAAATGAAGCTCAAATAAGGTTTTTTTGCTATTTGACAAAAAACCCTTTTCCAGTCCAGGGGTTTAAATCAATCATTAAAGGAGAGAGGGACTGTTTAAAGTGCTAACCTGAGTAGGTCAGAACCCAAGAAATATTTTGTGATAATCTGGAACATCAAGATGGCTGCACTTATGTCAGGGCTAGACTCGAGGTGGGTACAGCCTTGTTTTTCTTGGCCTCCACACACAGCATGAAGAAAGAGGGCATTTTGAAGTGTAAGGGCAGACAGAGCGCAAAAATTGTATTTGGCCAGCATGGGGTCAAACTTTTGGCTTTGTTTTTTAGCAGGCTGTGTAATCTTGAGAAAGTCCTTTCAAACTCAGTTTCCTCTTCTGTCAGTGTCCATAATCAAGTCTCAGAGAGCAGGCTTGTTATGAAGACTGAATGAGGCAGTATATATATAAATATAAACATATTGTCTCTATATCTATTTATAGCTAGCCAGCTAACTAGATAAACAGACACACACTCTAGAACCTGGGACATAGAGAAGAAATGATAACCACTGATTCTGCTATAAAAAGAAGTGATGTACTTAAAACTTAACCCCCATGATTGTACCTACAATACTGTCTTTTTAAAATGAGTTTTGGGAATTATCATAAATAAATTATTTACTGCTTTAAAAACCAGTGTTCTGCCTTTAAAAATATGATAAGATAATTATAAACCGATGAGAAATAATGCTAAAACACTAAGGTGTCTCTACTTGGTGCATTTACATCTCAAGTCTTCTAAATAGAAGTGTTGGAAGAAGTAAAACTGATAAAGTTTTAGAATATAAGTGAGGTGCAGTAGGATGGAGTCAGGAGCCAAAACCCAAGAAAGAATTCTTTTTTTTTTTTTTTTTTTTTTCTTGAGACGTCTGAATTCTTGAGATGTCTTTGGTACAAAATGGTGGTTTATTAAAGCATGGGCAGAAAGAGCTGCTGCCCTAGGGTTGTGAGGGGTGGCTCATTATATACAATGTGGGGGGGGGGAGGTAAGGAAAAAGGAGGTTTCAAAAGAACTTTCATTGCTAAAGAAGACCTAAAGATACCAGAGACCTTGTCATTGTCTGGTTAAGGTTGTTTTTCTCCTCTAGCAAGGTATTAACATTAAGATAGTTGGGAGATTCCTAGAAGAATGTCACATATGTCCTACCCAGGAGGGGGATAGGGGGAGGTTGCAGGGTGTCAACTTCTGCCTTGTCCTCAGCTAGCCTTCTGTTCCCTCATCAAAACTACCCCTTTGGGAATATTGTATCAGGCAAAAGCTAAGAGCTGCCAACTGTGGAGTTGAAGATAAATTAACTAAGTGGCAAAATGAAATAAAACAGCAAACCAAAAACTATGTACGGTACCTCAACAAATAACATAAAGAATATCTAGTGAATCCTAATGGCTAAAGTGATTTAGTAACCATTGTGAATTCTTCCGTTTCTCTAGTATATAGTCTGTGAATATTTGTACTTTCTATTTTATGAAAAGTAGCACATCCTCTTGACCTATACTTTTCCATGGAGTAATATCAACTGTAGATCATACATTTAATAATAGACTGCAGGAGACCCTCTAAGAAGACTTTTTGTTCTATAACTTAGTATTTATTTGAACCTGTTCACCTATATGATAAGCTAAAGATCTTCTACTTAGTTCAGAGAAAATTCTATGTAGTTCACAGAAACTACCTTTCAAAGATAGCCCACTCCTGTTAAATGATCTTGTAAGATCTAATAATGTGCTTTAGAACCCAAGTCTGCATCACAGTATCACAGCTGGAACATTTGCCTCTTACAGTAACAAATTCTGCTTATGTATGACTTTTAGAAAAAGGAGATGGGGTGGGAGGGAACTTCATTTGTCATGTTTTCCAAGAGTAGAAAAATGAGCAACAAATAGGACACTTTCAAGATAATTGTCTTTCTTCATTAGTTTAAAGTGACTTTTTGAGAGATTATCTTTACAAATGACAGTTGACAAAAAGCACAATAATTTGCACATATTAGACATGAACTGTATAAAATTCCTTTTGGAAGAAAGGTTTTTATATATGAAAATCCAAGCAAAAATGTACTTAAAATATGAGAGTTCACTGATTGATTCCTCCTTATTTTGCTGGGTTGAAAGGCTTTATGTAGCTACATTATTCAAGTAAGTGATTTTTGTAATGGTATATCAGTTTAAGTAAAGATGCTTCAAGAGAAGTCTTTTAGTGGAGCATGAACATCTTTGCCAGCATCATTTGAAATCATTACAGTACACAATTACAGGAATCCAAAAGTAACAGAACACCCTATAGAAACTCAAAGGAGGAAAAACCATCAAAATTGAACCTCTACTCTTGGATACCTCATTTACATAACAGTCAAGGGAAAGAGAGCTAGGTTTTGCTCCTTTATAGAGGTCTTCAAGCCTTCAAATGTCACTTTAAAAAAAAAATTAAAAACAGAAAAAAGAAAATCCCTGTATTGAACATGTACTATGTGCAGTCTGTTGTAGATGAAGTTGGAAAAATAAAGGAAACCATCCTTGACCTTGAGAGCTACCAGTTTTATGACAGGTGCTGTTTGCTCTTGCTTTCCCTGGGTAGGAGCAACAATAGCAAACAATTATTTACAGTTTTCTGTTTCATGAGCCTATCAAATCTTTAATTCAGAACAAAGAAAATAATAAAGACGTCCTGGAGTGAAAATTTTCAAACCTTCTAACTATAGCCCAGCATCAGCCTGTCCCCATCTTCAAGGGATCTTTAGAACATGGTAGGAGAGTGGAGATTTGGCCCCTGTCAAATGGCCCCTGAGTCATCCCTCAGCAGTTGCCTTTCAGGGCCTGTGCCCCTTTCCAACTCGGGGTCAGAAACTCTTGGACCATGGATAACTGGCCGTATTCATGGTATGAACTGCAGTTATTGTAGCTCTAACTTAAGTTTTAAAAAGTGTTTCAAATAAGACTATGCCTAAGACTCATTCCCAGTCAACTAACTCAGAATCTCTGGGGTGGGCTGTCAGCGTGGGTACGTTCTTAAAACTGCTCAGGTGTTTCCAGTGTGCATCCTGGCTTGTGAAGGACCACCTACAAGAACTCCAGTAGAGGATAGGCCAGAGTGTGTATGTGACGGTCCTGGTGAATTTTGGAATTATAGGCCTGGCACAAGAATCCCAGATGGGTTTGACACTTAGAATTTGGATTTAGGATTTGGTTCTCTTTGAAACCTGTTCACCAGTGCTTTGTTCTGCCCCATTTATTCCACTTATAGTACTGTTTTTCAGAGTATAATTTTTGCCCAGAATAATTACTCAACAGTGCTGACATACCTACATGATCCTCATGGACAATATTTTTTTTAAATGATACAGCTTAAATTTATATTCAAGAAGAGAATCAATTTTCCTAAATTTGACAAAATCTGTGGAAATTGTTCTACAAAAGGAGAGAGATCAGTATACATTATTATGCAGAGTTGCACAGATACCTTTAAAAAAAAAGGAAGGAGGCACATTGTAGAGTCCTGCCAAACAACAGAATCATCCTGATGGCAACTGTGAGTCACACACAAATAGAAGCTTTAAAAGTTTCTATTTTGCTTCATGAGGATGAAGTTTCATGAGGATGAGCTCTACCCCCTCTAATCTCTGTAGGTATAAAGGAATATTAACAGTATTTTTATTTTTTCTGTCCATAACCCTTCAGGGATAGAGGTAAACTGGGTACTGCTATGCAAATCACATTACTACATTTGTACCTTCTAATACAGATTATGGAGATCAACCACAACTATCCACAAAAGGGTAGAATACAAAGGGTGAAAAGAGGTAGCTTCTCCCTGTGTTCAGATGAGAATCTATTAGCAGCACCCTTTATGTTTATCAGGTCTTCAAGGAAGAAGTCAGGGTAGTCTAGTACTTTTAACAAAAGAATCCACATAATATAATGTAGTGGGCTACTTTACATAAGACCTTTGAAGAGTTCATTTATAGGAACTGGCTAAAATTAACAGAAGTCTGAAGAGTTCACCTATAGCTTAAGTGAACAAATAAGATTGCTCATAGCAATAAATTGTGCAATATTTGTGGCTATTGCAAACCTCACAACTAAATATTTCTTCTCTAAAGAGATTTTTTAAAAACTATATAGTTAAACAGTTGAATATCACAGAGCTTCTTGTTCTTCCTTTGACTATGGAAAAAATAGAAACTGTGATCATGATAACAAGAAACAAGATGAATAGAAATTATATAAAACATTTGTCGCAATTATATAGTCTCTATCTCTTCATTTATTATACTTTTATGGTTCCTAGAATGTTAATATTTGTTATCCTTTCCTTCTTTATCTTACTATAAAGGACAGTAAAGAGCACAGTTTTAGAATTTTCAAAGAGTTATTTTTTTTGTCAACAAGATTATTTTCTCTAAGGGTTTCTCATCAAATGCTATTTATGATCTATAAGTTATTTAATTTTAACCAAGACTAATTTCAGTTTTGAGGCTTATGATTTTGACTCCCAAACAGATTATTGAATAGCAGCTAGGTAAAAGCAAAGTATTTAGAGTGGCTAACAGCAAATGTGAAATATTCCGCAGGTGGGAATTTTAAATTGTTTCCTAGGCAGGTATCTTTTGGACAATTTTGGTGTTAATCTATAACAAAATGGGCAAAATAACGCTAAGCAGTTTTTTTATTGAAGAAATTCTCAGAGCTTTCCGTATGGTTGTGTGCAGTATGGATCTTTGAGAGTAAAATGTACTACAGAGCCCTTCTCAAACTTACCTGATTAAAAATACCTTTTTTTTTTTTCCTTAGAGAAGCTTCCTTGAGTAGTTTTATGAATAGAAAACATAGAGAAATCTTGGATTACCTTGCTATTCAAATGTGGTCAGTAGACCAGCAGATTGGGATTACCTTCTATATGAGAAAGGCTGAATCTCAGGCACCACCCAACCTACTGACCTAGCAACTGCAAGATTCCCAGAGTGATGATATTTTGCATATCCAAGTTTGAGAACCCTTGAGTTACAGCATAATTCTGTGTCCAAGGTAAAAAATACTTATATTTAGATAAGCATACTGCATAGTCATCTTTCTACAATGTAAGTGGAAATCAGAATATGCCAGCCCATAATATGTCAATTTAACATAAGGATTTTTTAGCTGAAGGCAACTGAAAATCAACAGATGCGCTCCCCTTATGTTCCTAAAAGCAGGGCATAAGTTTTCCTTTGAAGAAGGTGCCCACCTCCCAGACCAGGTAGAGAAGAGACACTCTTATCATCTAAGATGGAGAGTAGGCACCAAGATGAGTTTGTATAAACAGACCTTACTAAAATTTTTCTTAGTCATTTCCTCATAACTTTGATGGTCCCAGCCCTCTTGTCTTTGTTATAAGGGTCTATAAGCCCAGAACCTAACTATTTCTTTGAGTTTTACTTCTGTGTAAACTCCTATGCACATCAATATTAACAAAAATTATGTGCTTTTTATCCTATTATTCTGTCTATTGTTAGTTTAATTTGCATGCCCTCCGGCTACTATTGAATATAAGAGAGTAGAGGAAAAGTTTTTCCTACCCAACACAAACAGGAATTATTTTGTACCTATCTATCCCAAGCACCCCAAACAGTATCTGTAGAACATCACGGGTTTTCAATAAATGTCTGTGGATGTAATGGCTTATTATTCTATCCAACTGATTAATTATGCATTATATGTTCCTCATAATATTTAATCTTAATGGAACACTATCTAGATTGAAGTCTCGAGGGGTTGGATGTAGATTTAAGAAGATATGAAGAAGATATTCATGGGAATTCATCTGACATATATTAAAAAAAGATGCTTACCAAAATCTGATTGTAATAATAAACTATTGAAAACCAAACAATCATCAATAGAGAAATTCTTAAATTATCAGTTGTTAATACTGTGGAATACCATGCAACAGTTAAAAACAATGAATTAAGTGCATATGTACTATCATAGAAATCTCATAGATATGTTAGTAAGTAAAAAAAAGAAAAAATTGCAGAAAAACATCTATAGTATGATCTCATTCCTATAAAAAAATTACAATAAAATTACAGAAAACCCATATCTGATTTATTTCTGAGTGGTCATACAGGGAGACTTTTTTTTCCAGACATGATTTTTTTTTCAAGAATGTATTCATATATCATACATGTGTTTTATTTTTAGAATATATGGAATACAAACACTTGTGTATTTTTAGAAGTAAAATTTTAAATAGGGAAACATAGAAGACTCAGAGGCTTTGAAATTCAGAGGTTCTAAAAGCTCAAAATATTCATTTCAGAATCAAGAAAGGCCTGAATGAAGACTCCAGTAAAACTCTGTAGTGGAGGATCTGTCCATAGTCTTTCCTTACCTCAAAATAGGAGATGTTTCCTGTTCTTTTCTCCCTTTTTCCCTGGTTGTCCTCAGAGCACTGGTCAAGAATGAGATAGTCTGAGAAGGGATAAGTGCAAAGCAATGAAAATCTCCCACAATCCCTCCTGATCCAAATTTTTGCCCAGTCTTCACCACGCTCTACTTACTTAGTGTTGGAGCCCAATGGCTCTTAACATGGCAGCCCCACAATCAGCAGCCATACCATACCAGGGGAAGAGCCCAACAGCCTGAGACAGACACTCTGTTTCTTACATATATAAAACTCATTGCACGTCCCCCAAGGAGACTTTCAATTGTATATATACTTTTTTAAGGCTACTCTTCTGTTTTAATAAGTTTTCCTGCCAATGACTCTTTATCAGGAACAGTAAAGGTGATATATCATTTAAGTTGATGGGTAGTTCTGCTTATCAGTGGCCAGGAACTATGGCCCAGAAACTGTACAAAGGCATGTGTATGCATTGCTCAATTTAGCTTCCTAAGTTAACTATGAAATAAGAGTTGTTAATAGCTTCATTTTATAAGTGAGTAAACAAATAGGAGCTTAAAGGTGTTGAGTAATTGTCCAAATGCACTTGGTTAGTGAGTTGTCGAGTTAAGATTTAACCTCAAATTCTAACCCAGTCAGTCCAGTCCCTAATCTTGGAGACTTAACTACCACATAAGGCTTAATATGGGCTCAACAAGGAAACACTATTACTCCCCAAAATGCAACATATGGCATACAACTTTTTAATGTAAGCTGTTTGCTTACTTCTGAGAATATTTACATAACCAGATTTATATGAAATATCGGGATTATGTCCAACAATATGAGTGGACTTAACAGATTTCATTTTTTTTTTAAGATTTTATTTATTTGAGAGGGAGAGAGAGCATGAGTGGGGGAAAGTCCCAGAGAGAGAGACAGAGACTCCTCAAGCTGACTCTTCACTGAGCACAGAGGCCAATACAGGCTCAATCCCAGGACCCTGAGATCATGACCTCAGATGAAACCAAGAGTCAGCTCCTTAATCGGCTTGACATACCCAGGCACCAACTGACCAATCTCATTCTTAAAAAATCTGACAACAAGACCATGTCATCTTTTCCATTTTTATAGGTAACACCAGCCAACAGGTTTAAAGTCAACTTAGTGTACATTCATTCAGGATTCATTATGCTGGAAAACTTCCCTCCTATATCCATCAATGAGAATAAATTCTTCCCTATGGAGCCCTCAGAAAAGTCTGTGTCAAAAAATGGGCTTCAAAGTTTATTCAGATTTTAAACACCTTAAAAGTTAAGGTACATAACCCTTCCCTATCTCCAATATAGCGTCTTCCATGCACCTTTCTAGACTCCTATCAGGAAAGCATACTCCTTTACATTCATTCCAGGCTGGAGATCTGAGAGAAGCAAAGAAATGCTTTAACTGAGGCTCATTGTAAGAGAGAATTCACATCTGGTGCCCAGATATCTTCTCCCTACACCTCCAACCACGTAAAACAAGAATTTAATGAGCAGAGGAAGCTGGAATAAATGAGAGAAGCCTCCAAATTTTAATGACTTAATACTTTTACTTCAGAACCCATAAACAACTCCTACCATCTGGCCTCATTTTATTTTTTATCACACCGGAGGGAATCTCAGCCTACTACATGATTTAAAAAAAAGAAGAAGAAGAAGAATCAAATTCCTCCTTTCTCCCCAACCCTCACTTCCAGCTCTGAGCACAGAGTTTTGCAAAGCAAATCTTTGCTATTATTCTTACAGAGAAAGAATTCTGGCATGGATGAAAAAGAACTCAGAGTAATACAAGCACAAAAGGTGTTTTGTTTCTTTCAAATCAGTATAATTTATACAGCTGTATATAAGAGCAAAGCTGTTTCAGGGAAGCAGATGTGAGCAGGGACTTTTGGGTTTTGGCATCATGTCCCTCAGAGCTGTTCTTCCTCTACCTTTAGTGTCTCCATTGAAACAACTGGGGAAAAAATAGAGTAAAGAGAACCCTTAATTAAAAAAAAGCAAATTAATTAGACAATAAGGAGAGTCACTCTGTACTTCTTTCAGAAGATGCCTCACCTTAAAAATATCTTTCAAGATAAACGAGTAGTATAGAAGTTATAAGTTTAAAGAAAGCAAGTTGTCTCAAGTTTTATAAAGTTCATCTCCTTGTTCATGACTCTGACACAGATTGGAATTTTCAAACAGGGCCAATCTTACCCAGAGGTGAATTTGACATATACTTTCATACTCTAGAGAAGAAAACAAACAAACAAACAAAAGGGTTGAATCTGTTAAGTGAATGAATAAGTTAAAAATGTCTTTCCATCATTATTGCTTACGTTCAGATTGAGTAACATTTGACAATACAGTTTGGGCTCTGCGGGCCAAAGCTCATTTTGCTTTCTTTTACATTATCAATGTATCTTTTTATTGACCTAAAACCAATTTAACCATGTTTAAAGGAAGTAGCCCTATTGATTCCCCAACTCTCTGTCTATGCCTTAATATCTCTAAAGAGAACCTACCTGGTATGGGAGCGTAAAAAATAGCTAACACTCATTGAGTACTATGCATAGGCCAGGCAGAGAGTAAAAAGCATTCTCTATATGTTACCTCATTTAATCCCCACAATAGCCCAACTGAAGATCTTATTACTATTATTGTTATTATTATTATTTACCCATGAGGGATCCGAGCTCCAAAAATGTTAAGTAAGTTGAGTTTCCACAGCCACAGTGCCAGAGTTTGAAAGCCCAAGTCTGCCTTTTGAAACTGTGCTCTTAATTATATTATATTAGGAGTATAGGCTTTGGAGACATCCAGACCCCAGAGCCAATCCCAGCTTAATCATTTACTAGCTGTGTGATATCAGGATAATTGCTTCACCACTCTGAGGCTTAATTGTAAATATAACAACAAGACATCTCAAAGGATTATTGGGAAGTCTAGAAAATATTTAGCATAAACCCTGATTCATAAAGGATTCAAATACATTGAACTATTGTTTTAGTTGTTATTAATAATATTAAAGAGCCCAATAATAGTAAAGAGCCTATTCCATCCTGGTAGCTTGCTGACAATTCAGAACATGTGAGTCTATGGCTTCCCTCTCAGGTCTGTCCGTTAAAAGTCAGTGAATTTTTAAAGAACATTTTGATAGTAAATAGGTCAAATTACCTTTTTACCTTTTCAAAAGAAAAAAAATTCAACCGAGTACCTTCCCACTTTCATTACTAAGGGGTAATATAAAATCTGCCATATCAGCAGAGATTGTGTTATTCTAGAATGTTTTCTCCTAAAACTTGGTGGATGGCACTATTCTCTTAGAATTCCATTTTCCTTCCCTTTTGAGAACACAAAGGCAATAGCATAGTGTCAGCCACTGCAGAGCTGCAGAAATTTTTTTTATTTCTATTTTGTACGTGAAAATTAAATTTAATTATTCCTCAACATGTCAAAGGCACTCATTAAGTTAGGCTGGTTTATGCTGAGCAGAAACTGTGAATAAGATTTAATTTGGAAATACTTGTTTCCCAAAATCTTCCTGAACTCTGAGGAAGAATTACTATTTGTGGCAATACATATGAGGTGGAAAAGCTGTGAAATGCACTACACCTATTCGTTCCACTGCATAGTAAATCTTTCACTGTAAAGTTATGCGCTATAAAGCTTTGTCCCTAGGAGCCAACCCCCAGGAAGTTATGATTGCATTAAAGGAGGCAGTAGGGATTTACAAAACATATCAACCTTATCAAATTTGAATCCTTTCAAAAGAAAAAAAGATGGCTGACAGGCAAAATGTGGTCATGATGCATTTTTGGGCTGTTTTGTAACCGTTGCATAAAATACTGGAAGAAAATACATACCCAGGTTATAGTAAGTTGTCTTGAGCCTAAGACACCTAGATGGACACACACACACAAAAAAATAAAGTGACTGAGGAAAGAAAGAAAGGGAATATGGGAGCAGGAGATATGCTGGTAGCTGAGCCCACAGACTTTGCTGTTGGGTGGCTTTGAATCTAACTCTTAGACCTACAGTTTATTATATATCTTTGAGTAAGTTAATAACCCATCGTAAGCCATAGTTTCCTCATCTGTAAAATGAGAAAATGATACTGTTGGATGGTCATGAGGATTAAATGAGATAAAATATGAAAATTTCTCCTAGGTAAGAGGTCAATAAATGCCAGCTCTCTTATTTCTTGGTTTGGTTGTTGCATTGTTTGTGGAGTGAATGGAAGTGGTAAGGAAGCAGTATTTAGAAATTATTTCAATGAGGACAAATGTGATTCTGATGGGACAGGCAGAGAATGTCTGGGAAATGAGGATTAAACATCAGTTTCAAACACATAAAATTCCAGGTGCGTATAGGACCACAGAACTGGAACACACATTTCTTTAGTCTTTGAGAAGAAAGTTATTATCAGGAGTTAGATAAAGCAGATCCTTAAGTCAGTCAAATGCTTTTAACAAGGAGAAGAAATCCAGTAGATCTATGTGCTATTCCCTAATCAGTATTTGAAAAACTTGGAGGAATTGCATAGAAGTCAGGGTTCTTTAGAAAAAAGTCATGGGAGCTGGGAAGTCCCATGATCAGGCATCTGCAATCTAAAGAACCAAGAAGGCTGGTGGTGTCCAGTCTGAGTCTAAAATTCTGAAAACCAGGAAAATCAATGGCGCAAGTTCTAGACCAAGTCTGAACGCCTGAGAACTGGAGAGCCAATGGTGTAAATTCCCATTTAAGTATGAAGGCCTGTGAACCAGGGTCCCCAGTGATCTGAAAGCAGGAGGAGGCTAATGCCCCTCCCAACTCAGTCAGGCAGAAAGAGAATTTTCCCCTTCCTTCACAGTTCGTTCTCCTTAGTCCTCAGTGGATTAGATGATGCCTACCCACACTGGGGAGGGCAATCTATTTTACTCAGTCTACAGATTCAAATGCTATTCTCTTCCAGAAACACCCTCACATATATATGCAGAAATAATGTTTAACCAAACATCTGGGCACCTGTGACCCAATCAAGGTGACACATAAAATTAACATTTTTCAGATTGTATATGGAATCCAGAGGAGCTGGTGGCTCAGTCAGTTAAGTATCTGACTCTTCATTTCAGCTCAGTTCATGATCTCAGGGTCCTGATATCCAGCTGAGACAGGCTCTGCATCCAGCACGGAGACTGCTTCAGATTCTCTCCCTCTGCCTCTGCCCCTCCCCCTTTCTTTCTCTCTAAAATAAAAGTAAATAAATAAAACTTAAAAGAAAAAAAAGGAATCCAGGGGAATTGTGACTGGTGACAAAGTTAGCAGAGTCCACATTTCATGAACAGATACCAGGAAAAGGGAATTTGACTTTTCTAAGTACTTCTATGGTTGTAGTAATAGGTACTAGCAATAACTTATTTATATTAATTTCTTCACCATAAGCAAAAGTACATTAATATCTAATATCTTGGGTATGCAGCCCTATGAAATATATAAGGCTAATCGTGTTATCCTCAACTTATAGATGAGGAAAACAAAGCTAGGAAAGGTAAATGGTTTGCACAAGCCCATTCAGCTAAAAGTAGGAAAACACAAAAAGCATAAAAATTCAACTAACTCAGCTCAGCATCCTCAACATCATACCACACTGCCTATTACTATTCCTAAATTTTTTAAATTAATAAATTTTAGAACAGTATGTTCTTTTTATATGACCTCCATCTATCATAAAACAAATTTTCAAATAGCAGTTTAAAAATATCCTATTTCAGGGGTTCTGGGTGGCTCAGTCATTAAGCATCTGCCTTCAGGTCAGGTCAGGATCCCTGAGTCCTGGGATTGAGTCCCACTGCTCAGCAAGGGACCTACTTCTCCCTCTCCCACTCCCCCTGCTTGTGTTCCCTCTTTTGCTATGTCTTTCTCTGTCAAATAAATAAAATCTTTTAAAAATTTAATTTAAAAATCCCATTTATACCAAAGTTTACCTTTGGGACATTAGTTACTTTGGTGCAATCCCACCAGTACATTTCTTGATACTTGTCTAATGAGGTTAGAATTTCCCATAAACAACATACCAAATTCTTGATACCTAAAGTAATTACATGCCATGTTAATGGCATGTAATTCTTACCACTGCTGCTCCTACTTCAATTCACAAATTTGCAGGGACAGAAAATAGTCAACCATGTTACTAGACTTTGAAGATAAAATTATGAAGTGCCAAAAGGAGGTGACAGGTTATGAATGGGTATCATTTATTCACGTATCAGGCTAATATCTACAGACTGCACAAATTCTGGCAGCAATTTCTTAAGACTATTTAGTGACAATAACATCCAGATTTGGGGTCTATATTTCTGACTGCTGAAATGTAGCAGAGAGATTAAGAACACAGATGTGGGGCGCCTGGGTGCTCAGTCAGTTAAGCGTCTGCCTTTAGCTTAGGTCATAATCCCAGGGTCCTGGAATTGAGCCCCACATTGGGCTCCCTGCTCAGCACGGAGTCTGCTTCTCCCTCTCCCTCTGAACCTCCCCCAGCTCATTTTGTCTCTCTTGCTCACTGTCTCTCAAATAAATAAATAAAATCTTAAAAAAAAAAAGAACACATAGTCATACACACACACACACAATTATAATTAGTTTTGGCAGCTATCATATCTCCTCTATAAAGAAAGAGTATCAGTTGATTACAAATATAGATATAGGTTAGTAGTATGGTTATTTTTGTTCAGAAAAGTTCATTCTGGTGAAATAATTTTTAGTTGAAGATCTTTGAAAATTGTTATTTATATGTAGAAGACTTAAGTGTTTCATATACACTTACTACTTACTATGTTAATTCATTTTCTATCTTCCACAGCTTTTAAATTGGGCCATTTTATCACCTTGAATGAAAATAAAAAGTAAAAATACTATTTACTTTTCTCTTTGTCTCTCCCTCTTGCTGTATCATCTTACACAGGCAAAAATTATCAATATTATTGCTTACCAACTTCTCTGAATGCCTCTGTGCCTTCTTAAGTATTTATATAATTACACACATGTTACAGAGCCTAAATTCACATGACAGACTGATAGGGACTTTAGAGACTATCTGATTGAGCCTTGCCTCAAGTCCTGTTGTTTTATAAAGATAACTAAGGCTCAAAGAGTCAGGTGACTTTCTCAAGATCACATAGCTAGCCAGTCAGAATTGGCACAAGAACTTAGCTTTTAATTCGAGGATTTTTCCACCTTATTTATATAAATACCATAAACATAAATGTTAGTTATTTCATTAATTAACATTTGGCAATAAATACAAAAGGCCATGATTCTTCTCTCATTTTAAGCTGGAAGTTTTCGTCTAAGGCGTTATGACTTTTCCTGCATATTACCCAGCAATTGACCACTTACGTGATGTGTGAAGGCTGAATTTTACCCAGATTTACATTTAGGCAATCTAGCTTTTCATTTTGAGGTGATTCAGTAGGGCCCATCATTACTAGACTATCTGTCCTCTCCAGCTAGACCATAATTTAACCTTCTGCATTAAAAATTAAAAGAATTTCACTCTCTTTACTCTCTATCCCATATTATGCAAGCAATCTCTAGATTTTTCTACAATGATCAGACCTCCAAAGCGTTCTTTGATAGCCCAAACAATCCTGGCTCCTGGAAGTGTTATAACTTGTGTGATAAAAAGGGTGAGTACAAGTCTATATAAGAAAAACAATAGGACAGTTACACAAAAAGTGACTGAAAAAAATCACGAAGGAGCTCTGAAGTCCCATGGAGTTCTTTTTCACTGGTCTTCTATAACACATGTCCATTTAGTGCTTCTACAAATTCAAGCTTACATTTTTCTTCTGATCAAACATATTTCTGGTCTTGTTTGCTAACCTTTTCCTCAAGGTTTTTCCTTGTTCATGTTTTACTCAATTATTGCCTAACATGTTCCAGGCACTTTTTTAGGCATATTAAGATGAAGAAATATGGTGCCTATCTTCAAGCAGCTCATTGTCTTATAAAAGTGACAGATTGGTAAACAAATATTTGTCTTTATATTCCTAAATAGCACAAACCCCTAAAGGCCTACAGCTTCAGACCCTCTCACATTACTCTTTGTGTTATGTACCCCTTCTGGTCCATTGAGGTGTTTATCTTGCTTGAAAGCAATTACATCTTCTAACTATTCTGTATGTGAATGATCTATCATGAGGTGTACTTAGAGCAGTGCTTAGAGGTGTGCTTAGAGTGTGCTTAGAAGCAGGGCTTCTCAGCTTAAACTTGAAACTCAAAGTAATTGGAATAAGTTTCCAAATTTGCTATGGTCATAAATACTTTATAAAATGTGGGAATTTACTGTTAATTGAAAATTAAAAACAAATGTAAGCCTCTTGGTTTTAAAAATATTTATAAAGAAAATAATTTTAAACTTCATTAAAATAATTTCATGCAAAAACACTGAATGAGTCCCCATGTATCCATCGCTCAGTAACAATTATAACCAGTCTGCTATTCTTGTTTCATCTTTTTTTTTCTTTTTTCTTTTTGTTTTCGTTTTTAGTGGAAAGTGCTAAAGCATTTTAAAGCAATCCACATTAAATCATTTCTCCCACAAAAACTTCTGATAGAATGATTTTTTTAAGTTATTTATTTATTTGAGAAAGAGAGAATGCACACACATGTGCTCGAGCATAGAGGGGGTGGAGGAGAGGGAAAGAGAGTCTTAAGCAGACTCTGCCCTGGGGCTCAATTTCACTACCATGAGGTCATGACCTGATCCAAAACCAAGAGTCAGACATCTAATGAACTGGACCACCCAAGCACCCTTAGACAGATTTTTCTTTAAACACACACAGAAAAAAATAACGTTAACATACCGAACACAATTAACAATAATTCCTCAATATCATCTAATACCTTGTCTATGTTTAATTTTTCCCCAATTGTCTCAAAACTGTCTTTGTACACTTAAAAAGGGCCATATCTTACAACTGGTAGATTGTTCTATTAAGTCTTGTAATAGGTATCCTCGTACTTTCCCCTCTTTTCTAAATATCATTTATTCTGGAGAAAAACTGTGGAATTTCTTATTTTTTCAATTTATTTTATTTTTTAGAGAGAGGGAGAGCTGGCATATGTGAGCAGGGTGGGGGAAGGGGCAGAGGGAGAGAGGGAATCTTAACCAGGCTCCACACTGGATGGAGCCCAATGTAGGGCTTGATCCCAGGACCCTGAGATCATGACCTGAGCCAAAATCAAGAGTCAGGTGCTCAACAGACTGAGCCACTGAGACACCCCAAAATTAGAATTTCTTACATTCTGGATTTGTCTTATTGTATCTTTGCAGTGTAAATTAGCATACAGTTTTCCATTTCCTTTTTTTCCCCCTTAAAACTAGTACTTATATCTGCAGGCTTAATTAGATCAAGTCCTTTTTTCAGGGATATCATATAGGAGGTGCTGTGTAATTTCTAATGCTTTACATCATGGTGCATAATATCTGGTTTACATTTGGTGACATTGAAATTAATTACAGGACTCAGGTGGTGTCAGTTTAGATCCACTCATTATAATGTTCCATTAATCATTCAGCTAATGGTTTTAGCAGACACTGTTGATTGTAACCTACATTCATTATTTCATTAGGTATTACAAAATAGTTGTTTTCTAATTCTATCATTTGTCTTGCGTTTATTAGCTGTGATGCTTTTATTAAAGAAGGATTTTCCTTCACCAGCTATTTGGCGCCCTGAAATACAGTTAATACAGGAAAGGAAGAATAAGTGCTTGATCTTCTACCTTTATTTATCAATTTTCAGAATAATGAGTTGGTGCCCTATCTTGCTTTTCTGCTGGGTCTCTATGGAGGTTTAAAGTACCCCAATATTATTTTTCATTTTCATTTAGCACTTCCTTATCTTACATGATTCTTTTCTATGACATCTAAGTCTAATTTCAAAAAGGAGCATTCTCTTCAGTTTTAAATCTTCCTGAGCCCATAAGTCATGAATCTCCTAAAAATTCTTCTACTTTGTAGAAGTCAGTAAGGAAAAGAAGCCATGTTAGCTTTTTCAATCAGTGGAACCGTAATCTAGAACACTGGTTTCAAACGTGGTGGGAGCTCTAAAGAAATACAAAAGGGAAGATACTAGTAACAGCAAGAACTACTACCTATGTAGGCTGAAGAACAAAAGGAAAGTGGTGGTGTGCAGGCCCCACAATAATGTTATCACTAAGGCCACTGGAGCACCTGCAACTGACACTGGAACCACTACTATTCGCACCATGGCAGGAAGCCTGGAACTCGCATTGCCACTTACGCTGCTGTAACTCAGAAGACCTGTCACTGTTGCTGTTGGACCCAGAGTACCTTAGCAATATGCTGGTAAGGATGATAAAGCACTCCCTTTTGCCACTGCTGCCCGACTGAATCGTCTCAGAGGAACCACGAGCCTGCATTTTCTCTGCGCAGCTGTCGTTGCCAGAGGAGCTACCAAACCCATAAATAGGAAGAGAAATGGCTTCTTTTCCTCCTTCTCTATCTACTCTCTTACAGTGCTTTGCATTGATAGAACCGAAACCAGAAGGACCACACTGGCAAGGGGGTCTGTGAAATATAGTTTTCAGGCTTCTGTCTTCCTACAATACACAGCAAAGTATGACAATGCAGAAATGAAGCTGACAGCAGATGGACGATTGCCCACACATGCTTCTTTCAGTAAATCCATTAATGCAGAGGGAGCCAACTCCTCAAAACGTTCACTAATACATGCAGCTGCTGTTTTTTTTAAAGTTCTATAATTTTCCTTGCTTACTATTGCATAAATAGGAAGTTTTGTGTCTGCCCATCATGATCTTATAGTGAAATAAGAGTTAAACTTAATTCAGAAATTAGAGAAGACTTTAGTTTCGAAGGAATGGCATAAAATTAAAGTCTATGAAACTATTGATATCAGAGCAATTTTGAGATCAAATTATCTGCGCTACCAAAAGAAACCAAAGCCATGGCCTTTTGTGGTAACTTCAGATCCATAAAACATCATAGATAGGATCTCTAAAGAGAGCCTTCCACCATAGTGGATCTCTATTAAGTGATATTTTGGGTCTGGATCCAGGATAGGGCCTTTCCGGGTAATGAGTATATTCTTACTGCAGCTCGTCTGTAAACATGAGGGGAAGCCAAAGACAAACCCTTGAGTTCCTCACACTATCTTTGTATCTAGATGCAGGTCACAAAACTTTTGTCTCTTATATAAATGTGTCAGTGAATGGACTTGTTTCTACTCAGTTACCTGAACAACACCCTGGATCTCCCATCATTTTCCCTTCATCTAATCAATGTTTTACCTTATAGACATTTCTCCAAATGCCTGGTAAATAAATGATACTTAGCTTTGTTTTCCAAGGCTGCTAAAAAGTTTCCCCATTTGTATACTTTATTTTTTTTAGCTTTTTAAACAGGAATTGAAGAGGAGAAGTTTGGGACCTGTACTTGTAAAATAATCCTGCTGGAAAACATACCTGTCCTATAATTACTATTTCAGCACTTGCCCTTACAAGCTTCATTAGTTGTAAACAGCTTTAAAATTTATTTTAAAATGTTTCTACCTATATGATATATTAGTATTTGCTTTAGAAATTTTATGTAATAAATTAAATAATATAATAAATTTCCTTAACACATTTTATTTATTTATTTATTTATTGAAAAGGTAATGACTTCATATGGTTAAAAATACAAACTATAATTATGGTAAATATTTAAAAGCCTACTTCCCATCCGTGTCCTTCAGCCATTCAGTTCCCTTCCTCAGATTCAGCTTTTGTGTATTTTTCCTAATGTATTTTATGCATGATAGTATACCCTTATATTCTGTTTTGCCTCTTGTTTTTTTTTCACTTAACAATATATATTGGAGATCCTTCATATCAGTACATTAATAAATGTTAATTCCCCCATGCATAGGATGGGGGATAAATTCCTAGGATAAATTCCTAGGATAAATTCCTAGAAGTGGAATTACCCGATTAAAGGTTATGCCTTTTATAATTCTAATGGGTATTGCCAAATCATCCTCCATAGGACAATTTACACTCCCATCATCAATGTATGAGAGTATCTATTTTCTCACAATCTCAACATCATAGCATGATAAGCTTTTGATCTTTGCCAGGTGAAAAAACTGTCATATCAGTGAAATAAAAGAAATTCTTTTATTATAAATGAAGATAAGCATTTATGTGCTTTGTATTCTGTTCCATTGATCTGTGTCTATTCCTATGCCATGTGATGTAACTATTACTGCTTTAGAATATATTTACTATCTGTTAAAACTATCTCTCCCTTGTTAATCTCATCTTCAGTACTTTAAAGGCTTCAGGACCTCATGAGGTTTTGAAACTGCAGATCTAGGCCATCTTTTTTATATCTATTTAACAGGAAAGGCATTGGATGAGTCATAGTCCATGCAAGCATGGCGTCAGTATCCAATGTCCAGGCTTTTTTGCTGGATGCAGAGAAAATCCCAGTAAAGTGGTGATTTAAGATGGTGACTTTTGTAGTCATCATCATTTAAGAAATTTGGAGAATGTTAAATAAATGTTGCTATATAAATTTGTTCCCTAGTCTGCCTCAAACTTAAAGCAAGAGATGAGGGGGTACTATTTCAGAGAGTCAGGTAGAAAAGACAGCACAGAAAAAGGAAGAAAAATAGACTCTAGCATTGGATCTAGAGAAAGGCACCAAGATCTTGAACCAACACTATATTTATGAAAATGGAGCCAGAGTCAAGTTCCTGTCTACTACACTTTATGCCTGTTTGGGTAATCTTCAGTCATCTTTTCTAGTTTGAGTATGTGCATGATTTAGCTTCAATTATGATTTGTTAAGTTGTTACTATCTGCTCTGGGGAAAAAAAATAATATAGAGACACTCCTAAAATCCGTATAAAACCCTGGAATAAGCTGCCTCGTGAAAATCCTGTTTTGTCACTTACTAGCTGTGGGACTTAAGCAAGGTACCCTAACTGTCTGTGAAACACTTTCCTCCTGCTCCATTTTCCTAACTGTAAAATGTAAATAGTAGCCTTGCTTCATCAAGTTGTCTTGAGAACTAAATAAGATCATATGCTGACCCTTAAAACAATGTATGTCCCATATTAGATACTAAATTAAGTTAACTGTTAACTATAATGATGATCATCATATCATTTATTTTAACTACATGATAAAAATTTATTTTTATTTTCACTTTACAGAAACCAAGGTTTTATGTCTTTCCCAATTTCCGTAGCTAGGCTGTTGCTAGAAGAAGGGTGAGATTTTAACCCTGTTTTGAGTACATTCCAAAAAAAAACAACTGTCTGTGGCTCTAAATCCTAAAATTATGTTTTCTAAATCTAATACTGATTAATGTAGAGATCTTCCAACTCTTCTTCTGCCTCTTCTACTGATTACTTCTCCAGGCAAGATTGACTGAGTTCACTGACTCAAAATCCTTTGTCGCGTTTAAAACTGACCTATATTCCCTTCCCTCAGCACTTTATTATATATCCTCAGTCTCTCTAAACAGTGAAACATAATGCCACTAGTTATAATTGTATCTTAGAATATCTAGTCAATTTTGAGACAAAGCCCTGAGGATTTTCACTTTTTTTCTGTTCACACTCCTTAATAAAGTAATGAATATGAAATCACTACTAGATTAACACCAAAAGGACTGCCTGATTCAGCCTTGTTTGTGTTCCTTGCTATACCCACAACAAATAAATCTTCCCCCTTTGTAGATGAGGAAATTCAGCATCAAATATAACTAATTTCTCTAAGCTCTTATCTAAGGTGGAGTTGAGATAAGCCCTGGAAAATGTCAGCTTTCCATTTTCTAGCCAGCAAAACACATAACTTGGCTTGTTGACTTAGAAAATGCTGGGCCACGTGTAATTTAACCTTCTGAAGTAGTTCAAGAAACTGACTTAGCATTTCAGTTCTATAAGCTTAAGAAGATGACATGGACTCTAAGAGATCTATGTGAAATGATAGATGTATGAACATATGATTAAATGACCTATTTTTTAGGGTTCATGTTTCAGGAGGTTTTACAGTTTTCTTTTTTCTCTCTCTCTCTCTGTCTTTCCTCTTATTCATTTGTGTATCAGTCCATTCCACCAAACTTCTGGGTAAAATATGGCTAAGACTAATTAGTCCCAACTGACTATTTCAGCATCACAGGATAACACTGGATTCTTATCTGGAAGATTTTTATAAAATCTTGAGGAAATAGGAAAGAAGGAATCAAAGATACAAAGTAAACTCCAACTGGTCAAGTGACTGGAAACTTATTGGCTCACATAAATGAGAAGTCTACAACAGAGCAGAATAAGTACCAATTTCTGGACTAGGTGCCACTCTTCCAGTGAGTCCAGCAGAAGTCCGAAGATTCACTCTAATTGAACCAGCTTTGTTCACATACCTATCCTTGAATTACTGGTCCCAAAGAAGGGATTATACAGTTTTGTCAGGTCTTGGAGTTAAAATCATGTTTCCACCCCACCCCACTCCATGCCCAAAACTAAGTGAACATGGAGGAAAGAAGGGGTATTTTCTATAAAATAATGAAGTAGCATTACCAGAAGAAGAGGGAAGGGATGCCAGGCAAGGAACAACATATATATTTACCATATATGATAAAAAATGTGATGAAACATATTCTATTATTTCATTCATTCATTCAAACATTAAGAGAACAAAAAATATGAAAATATAGTCTGCCCTCAAGGAAATCATGGCCTTTTAAAATAATCATATCAATATGTTATTATGATGTATTAGGTTCCTCTAAAGGTACACAAACAAAATAAGCTATGAAAATACATACAGTGGAATATTACTCAGCCATCAGAAAGGATGAATACCCAACTTTTGCATCAACATGAATAGGACTGGAGGAGATTATGCTGAGTGAAATAAGTCAAGCAGAGAAAGTCAATTATCATGTGGTTTCACTTATTTGTAGAACACAAAAAATAACATGGAGGACATTATAAGAAGGAAAGGAGAAGTGAAGGGGGAGAAATCAGAGGTGCAGATGAACCATGGACTCCGAGAAACAAACTGAGGGTTTTAGAGGGGACAGGGGTAGGGGGATGGTGAGCCTGATGGTGGGTATTAAGGAAGGCACATGTTGCATGGAGCATTGGGTATTATATGTAAACAATGAATCTTGGAACACTACATCAAAAACTAATGATTTATTGTATGGTGACTAACATAAAACAATTAAAAAAAGAAAATACATACTAAGTGTATAAGTTATATTCGTGGATGCTTTGCCTATTATTTTGTTATTAAATTTCATTTTAATGTTCACCAGTCCACCGATAACATTCTATTACACATAAGTATAGAGAAAACTGAAACAAGACCTCACTCATAATTCTCACTAAGGCAGCTAGCCTTAATTTAGATGTATCCATAATCTAATATGGAATTAACAGCTGATGTAGTGTTTTCTTCATGATCTGCCACTGCTTGGTGCCTCTAGAAAAGAGTAACTTGGGGGCATCCACACCGAGAATTTGTTAACATCATCCACTGCAATTTATTTTTTGATATACAATACCACAACTACTATTAAATTTCACACTATGGCAGGTAGTTATTTATCAGATAGAGAACAGCTCCTTTTAAAAAATGTCTTTCTCTTTTTCACCACTTGGAAAGCACTGCAGTTTAATTGAAAATTAGTCTAGTCAATCTGCTGTGGGCTCCTGAGAAATGATGTGTGTGAATAACTACCATCAGGAACTTCCCCAAAGGAAAAGCTTTCATGAGGGCTGAGGACACTTTCTGATGATACTAATAATTACCTTTCTTTGAGTTACTGGCTCACCAGTATGGTTGTCATAAAGTGCTTTGCTGATTTTCTTTCTTGCCTCTTGCCTTTACAGATCCCACAACAGAAGGAGAAAACTGTTTGGTCAGGACACGAGTGTTTATTAAGTACTGCTTTGCATAAAGTGTTTATTGAAATGTTTATAAAACAAAACCTGAAAAATATTCCTCTAGAATGTATTAGGACATGTCCCCAATTTGTGCTTCTATGTCCCTAAAGAATTTTCTCTGATATGGTTGTAATGAGTAATGATATCCAGAAACATAACTATTGCCATGTGTCTTGAAGATATCTTAGTGAAACAAATATTATTTAGTTTAATTGGCCCTGGAAGCAGAGCCAGAAATTCCAGAGTTCCAGTAGTTTATTTAGGACGTGATCTTAAGAATCAGGAATGAGGGAGTGGTGAGAGTGAAGTAGGGAAGAGAAAAAGTCAATATAAGAGTGAGTGTTTTGTCAAAACCATAAGAGACTCTTAATCTCGCAGAACAAACTGAGGGTTGCTGGGGGGAGGGGGGAGGGAAAGGGTGGTGGGGTTATGGACATTGGGGGTGGGGGGTGTGCTGTGGTGAGTGCTGTGAGGTGTGTAAACCTGGCAATTCACAGACCTGTACACCTGGGACTAAAAATACATTATATGTTTATTAAAAAATTTTTTTTAATTTTTTTTAAAAAGAGTTTTTGTCAAGTTCACTATTGGGAGCATTGGAATCTCAATTTTACTGGCATTGTGATATATGTATAAAATACTTCCCAGAGGGGTGGCTGGGTGGCTCAGTTGGTTAAGGGGCTGCCTTTGGCTTGGGTCATAATCCCAGGGTCCTGGGATCGAGCCCCACATTGGGCTCCCTGCTCAGCAGAGAGCCTTCTTCTCCCTGTCCCTCTGTCTGCCACTCTGCCTACTTGTGCTCTCCCTCTCTCTGTCAAATAAATAAATAAATCTATATTCAAAAATAAAATAAAATAAAATACTAAAATAAAATAAAATAAAACACTTCCCAGCTTTCTCCAGCCAAAGGTCAGAAAGCTAGGGCACTTGTCCACTGGCTCCTCCTATTCAACACCATACTGAATATAAGTGGGAAGGGTGGGTGTCCTTGTCTTATTTCTGATCTTAGAAAAAAAAATTTCAGGCTTTCATCATGGAGTACAATGTTAGCTGTGAGTTTGTCATATATGACCTTTATAGGTTGAGTGATATTCCCACTAAACCCATTTTTTGAGAGTTTTCATCAAAAATGGATGTTGAATTTCGCCAAATGCTTTTTCTGCATTTATTGAATTAATCATATGATTTTACCCCTTCATTTTGTTAATGTGGTATACCATATCGATTGATTTGCAGATGTTGAACCAACCTTGCATCCTTGGACTAAATCCCACTTGATCATTGTGTATGATCCTTTAAATTTATTATTGAATTTGGTTTGCTTTATTTTGCTGAGAAATTTTGCATCTATGTTCATCAGAGATATTGGTGTATAATTTTTTTTTGTGGCATCCTTGTCTGGTTTTGGTGTCAGGGTAATTCTGACTTTATAAAATCAGTTTGACAAAGTTCTCTCCTCTTCTAATTTTTCTTCTAATTTGAGAATTTTGAGTATTAATTCTTCTTTGAGTGATTGGTAGAATTCATCAGTGAAGCAGTCTGGTCCTAGACTTTTGCTTATTGAGGTATTTTTGATTACTGATTCAATCTCCATACTAGTAATCAGTCTGTTCAGATTTTCTACTTCATAATTCAGTCTGGTAGGTTGTATGTTTCTAGGAATTTATCCATTTTTTTCTAGGTTGTCTAATTTGTTGGCATATAATCATTCATAGTCATATTTTATGATCCTTTGTATTTCTGTGGTATCAGTTTTAATATCTCTTCTTTCATTTCTTATCTATTGGAGTCCTCTTTTATTCTTGTGGTGGTAGTGTTGTTGTTGTTGTTGTTTTTAATCCATTCAGCCATGCTTCCAGATTGACATGTAATTGGGATCACAGAGGTGTATTTTTTCCAGATTGGCTTCTCTCACTCTGTAATATGCATTCAAGATTGCTCTGTGTTTCTTTGTAGCTTGGTAGTTCATTTATTTTACCACTAAATAAGATTTCATTGTATGGATATACCACAATGTTCATTTACCTCCTCACCTATTGAAGGAGATCTTGGTTGTTTCTGATTTGGGGTAATTATAAATAAAGCTGTTACAAATATTTATTTTGTGTGCACATGTGTTCAGCTTATTTCAGCAAATACCTACAAGTCAATTGTTGGATCATATAGTAAGCCTATCTTTAGTTTTATATGAAACTGTCAAACTGCCCTCCCAAGTGCCGAGCACTTTCTATTCCCTTCAACAATGAATGAGAGTTCCTGTTTTTTCCCATCCTTCCCAACACTGTCACTATTTTGGAATTAGATGTGTTATCCCACTATTGTTTCCATTTAAAGTTCACTGATCACGTGTGATGATGAATACCTTTTTGTATGCTTATTTGTGTCTTCTCTCTTTTCTTGGTTAGATTAACTAAATTTTATTATTTTGTTGATCTTCTCAAAGAAGAAACTTTTGGTTTCTTTGATTTCTGGTTTTCAAATTCATTGATTTCTTCTCATTTTTTGCCATCTCCTTGCTTTACTTAAACTGTTCTAGTTTCCTTAGGTGGAAACTTACTCAATTTAGATCTTTTTCTTTTTTAGTATAATTATTCAATGCCATAAATTTTCCTATAAGCATTGCTTTTGCTATATCATACAAATTTTGATATTAATTTGAAAGATTTTAAAAATTTCTTTTGTGACTTCTTTCATCTACTTGTTATTTAGAAATGTTTAAGCTCCAATTATTATGGGATTATTCAGCTATCTTTCTGTACATTGTAGCCTGAGAGCATACTTTATCTGACTTCTATTTTAAATTTGTTAAGGTGTGTTTTATCATCCAGAATGTAGTTTATCTTGATGAATGTTCTGTGTGAGTTTGAGTCTGCTGTTGCTGTATGAAGTCTATACATGTCAATTTGATTTAATTGGTGGATGACACTCTTTGGTTCAACTATATTCTACTGCTTTTCTGAGTGTAGGATCTGTCAATTACTGAGAGAGGCATGTTGAAGTCTTTAACTACAATAGCAGATATGTCATTTTCTCCTTGCAGTTCTATTGGTTTTTGCTTCATGTATTTTGATAATATGTTGTTAGGTGCATATACATTAAAGATTTTTATATCTCTTATAGATTTGACCCCTTTATTCATTATACAGTACCCTTCCTTATGTGATAATATTTCTTGTTCTTAAGTCTGCTTCGTCTGAAAATATCTGTATCAGTTTTCATTTATTAGAGTTAACATGGTATACCTTTCTCCATTCCTTTACTTTTTAATCTGTCTACATATTGATATCTACAGTGAGCTTCCTGTAGTAAATATATAGTTGGGTATTTTTAATCTATTTTAATCATTTCTGTCTTTTAATTGGCATATTCACATTTTAAGTAGTTATTGACATAGTTGGATTAATAGCTATATTTCTAACTCTTTTCTATTCTTTCCACTCCTCTTTGTCCACTCTCCGTGGTTTTAATTGAACATTTTAATTCCATTTCCTCTATTCTTTTGCCATATAAATTATAATGTATTCATTTTTTAGCGGTTACCCTAGAGTTTGCAATATACATTTACAAATAATCTAATTCTACTTTCAAGTAACACTATACTACTTCACAGATAGTATAGCCACCTTATAACAAGATATTTCCAACTCTTCCCTCCT
Source organism: Mellivora capensis (assembly GCA_004024625.1). Lineage (NCBI taxonomy): Eukaryota > Metazoa > Chordata > Mammalia > Carnivora > Mustelidae > Mellivora > Mellivora capensis. Next base: position 50,062 of record PISX010011732.1, read on the forward strand.
ATCCCTTATAACATTGCTGTCATTCATTTCACCTATCCATATCCTATAATCAACCAAAACATTGTTGCTATCATTCCTTTGAATAAATAATAATCTATTAGATCAATTAAGAATTAGAAAGTTGCATGTATAGGGGAGCCAGGTGGTGGGTATTAAGGAGGGCACATATTGCATGGAACACTGGGTGTGGTGCAAAAACAATGAATACTGTTATGCTGAAAAGAAATAAAAAAAATAAAAATAAAAAATAAAATGAATTTAAAAAAACGAAAGTTGCATGTCAATTATACTTCAATAATGAAAAAAGAATTAGAAAAATGAAATATTTTCCTTTACCTTCATTTATTTCTTCTCAGATGTTTTTCCTTTCTTTATGTAGATCTGAGTCTTGGACCTGTATTATTTTGTTTTTCTCTGAAGATTTCTTAATAAATCTTATAGGATAGGTGTAGTGGTGAGTCACTCAGCTTTTGTTTTTCTGAGAAAGTCTTTATTTCTCCTTCACATTTGAATGATGATTTTATAGATACAATTTTTTAAAATTTTGTGTTGATAGTTTTTCTTTAAAAACTTTAAATATATCACTTTACTTCTATTTTATTTGCACAGTTCTTGACTAGAAGTCTGTCACTGTTATATTTGTTCTTCAGAGATAAAATGTTATTTTTTTCCTCTGGCTTCTTTCAAGATATTCTCTTTGTTTTTGGTTTCTGAATTTTGAATATGATATGTATAGATGTATAGATTTTCTTTTTATTTTAACCTTATTTACTATTCTATGAGCTTCCTGGATCTATGGTTTGGTATCTATTATTAATTTTATAAAAATGTATAGCCATTGTCATTTCAAATATTTCTTCTATTCCTTTCTTTCTTCTCTTTGCCATATTCCAATTCTATCTATGTTACCCCTTTTCTAATTGTCCCACAGTTCTTGGATATTATGTTTCTTTCTTTATTTATTTTTTTTATTAATTAAATTTAATTTATTTGAGAAAGGGAGAGCACAAGTGGATGGGAGGGGCAGAAGGAGAGGAAGCCCAACACAGGGCTCAATCTCAGGACCCCAAGATTATGACCTGAGCAGAAGGCACTTAACTGACTGAACCACCCAGACGCCCCAGTATTTCTTTTTTCTTTTTTTAAGATTATTCTTTTCTCTCTGCCTTTCAATTGGGAATATTTCTACTGACACGTCTTCAGGGTCCAGATTCTTTCCTCAGCAGTGTGCCATCTTTTAATTAGACCATTAAAAGCATTTTTCATTTCTTTCACAGATTTTGTTTTCTAGCATTTACTTCTGATTCTTTCTTACAGTTTCCATCTCTTTGCTTACATTATTCATCTGTTCCTATATGTTGTCTACTTCTTTTGCTTGGAGTCTTTAATATATTAGCCATAGTTATTTGAAATTCCCTACCTAATATTTACAAAATCTGTGCCATATCTGAGTCTGTTTCTGATATTTGCTTTTCTTTTCAGAATGTGATTTTCCTTATTTTTTAAAACACCTGGTAAGTTTATGATGAAAGCCAGGTAAGATATATTGGGTGATAGGAGCAGATTATTTGGCTTTTGGTGAGGTTTTATGATAATCTGCCTCCTAGGAGCTAGGCTATATTTAATGTTTGCAGTAGCTGTAGCTGCCATAGGCTTCAGTTCCCTTTAGTTATCATGTGTTTTTGTTGCTGTTGTTTGTTTGTTTAGTTTTGTTTTGTTTTTATTCCCCCTTGTCTTTGTGTTTAAGTAAGGTCTTAAATTTAGTCTGTGTCTTATAGGTCTCTCAGTTTTAATCTACTGATATTATACTGGAGTCCTATTGATGTGATGGTAAGGTATTGTGGAGAAAACATTTTCTATAATCTTATGATGAAATTTCATTTTTCTAGTAGGCCTAAGTCACTGCGCTTCAATCATGCACCTTACCTTTTTTTTTTTTTCCCCTTCTTTCCCCCTTACCAGTAATAGGAAGGCTAGAGGGAGCTGGATATGGCTGAGTGCCCCATCTTTAGGTCAGAGAAGACTCTGGTAAAGTAGTTTCCCTTGAAGGACAGGCTTTTGCTATAGAGAAGCTCTGGAAATATTTCAAAATAGTCACTTTTTCTCTTGCTCTAAACAGAGAAGGGAATTTTTCTCTCATCTTCAAGGCAGGAATCTGGTGAGATTGCTAGAGGTAAAACCCATGAACATGTGAGGGGTCTCCCTAACCCTGGGCCTGGAGGAGTTTTAACTCTCAAGCTAGTCTATACCCAGTCTCCAGAAATTCATCAAAATTATCATGCGAATGTTCCTACCCATTTATGGTTCCAGTGCCTTCTGCCTCAGATAAACTGATTTCAGCTGTGATTCCCTGTATTTACCAGTCTTTCCAGATTTGGGTGTGGCAATTTGCTCTGTAACTTCAGTTCTTTGATGGATCTAAGAAAAGTGATTTCTTTTCAGCTTGTTCAGTGTTTTTCTTGTTGTTAGCATGGGAGTGAAAAGTTCCAAGCTCTTTACTTGTCAGATCCCAAAAAAAAACACATTTAACACCTTTATTGAATTATATTTCACATATTATAAAACTCACCTATTTCAAGTGTACAATTGGATGATTTTTAGCAACTTTACTGAGGGTGCAGCCATCATCATAAGTCATTTTTAGAATATATTCATCTTCCAGTTGAGGAGTGCACTTTTGATAATTCTAACCCCCTCATAGAAATCCTCCCACATGTCCAGACCTAAATGCCTTTGCTGATTTTCTCCAAATTTTTACTCTATCTGGTAAAATACTATCTGCTAGAACTCTCCTTCTTCTCAGTCTTGTTTAACTTTGAGACTGCATTTAGAGTTAGAAAACTTCATGTTACCACTTACTGTCTTTATCGTCTTAGACAATTTACTTAAGCTTTGGAGAATTTCCTAAAGAAAGAAAGCAGAAATTATTTGTGCTGATATTTGCTGCAACTAGTAAAATAGTGGTCACATAGGTCGTAATCAATAAAAATTTGTGAATGTGTGAATCTGGAATCACTTTCATCATGAAATGGTGAGATTGAACAAGAGTAGAAGGTGTGTTCATCTGTGTATACAGTTTTGAGGGAAATGGGAATGTCCTGATACTATATAAAAAATTTTAGGGGAATAGCCTTCATGAGATTTTCAAAGGATTTAAGCCCCAAAGGAGTGAAGAGCAATGGACTAGATAATATCCAGCTCAAACATTGTCAGTCAATATATACTATATTTTTTGTTCCTTACTGAGGATTTTTATAACCCAGATATTATGTAACTAAGAGCCTTTGGCATTTGACTCCAGTTATTAATAAGATTTCCTATTATACCACACACCTGAATTTGTACAAGCCTTGTAAAAGGTAGATTCCACATCACTTGGGCTCAAAGATTGCAAGGTACTAGTTTCCCCAAATCTAAATCTTGGTAGCTCAACATCTCTAGCATACCATGAATTATGAAGTTGAGGGACTAAAGGGAAAAGAAATGACTAGGTCTGCAAATCAGACTGTGCTTTAACTTATCCAAATAGCTGCATGTGTGCAGAGGTAGAAATGAGAATTTAGTTTGCCTATCCAGACCCAAGAACCAGGCTCTGTTTAGACCTGCTTATCACTTCAAAGCAGGAAACAGAAAGTAGAACAAAGGTTCATCCCTTGAAACACCACCATGAATTAAGTCTCAACTCTTCATTTCTTAAGAGGCAAGCAGGTAATTTAGCTAAGAAGAAGGTGGACAGAAGAGGCAGGTCTGATGTTTAGAGAAGGTGCTGAAAATTTCCCTCCTTCCTATCTTGGACATTGGAACTTACTTTGATTGATAGGCTGTCATTTACCACTCAAGCATGATTTTGCCTTGAGCATAACTTGAATTTGATGAATGCTTTGTTATTCTAACAAATGCTTTATCGTTCTAGCTGTACATAACCTTTCCTCAGGCCAACTTCTGAAGCATTTCCACATGTCCTCACTCAGCCATGAAGTCATTGCTAACATCTCAACTCTTGACAGATTGGATTTATGCTTAATCAAAAATTTTTTACTCACTCATAGCAAATACACACATATATATGTGTTTATACCTATATACACAAAATTATATACATATATATATTACTAGTAGGTAGTCAATAAATATTTATAAAATTAATGAACAAATGCATAAATGAATCATTGCTGGCTTAAAGAATTTAGCTTAATGGAGTGACCAACACTTCATCATGCATCATATTTAAGTCATTCTTTTTTCCCCTTGCCCTAACCTACACATGGTAAGATATAGAGTAGTAGGAGCATAGGACAGAGACAGATATATTTTGGGATATAAGACATCAAGATCATAGGAAGAAATTTTCGGTGCGTGAACCCTGAAATACCAGGAAGCACAATGAGGTATTTTCTCCTGGATTATAATTATAGTCTGGTAAAACAGGTAAAGCAGGATTAAATTTATTTTTCAGAGAAATTAAAACCAAGTGAAAGTAACAAACTTGCCCACGGTCATAAAGCCAGTAAGTGATATAGCCAAGATATAAATCCAGTGCAAATTCCACTTTAGCACACAGCTAGCCTTCATTTTACACAGGACCTATTCAGACTAAATCTAGGGCTTCATCCACAGAGTTGGCCCAAGTTGGCGCACAAAAATAAAGCAAAGGATAAGTGTTCTTTAGTTTCTGGTTGCATTATAGGCTATCTCTGAGGACTGAAATGAGATATGGTCATGGCAAACAAAGACTTCTGACTCATGTATTTTATGCTAAAGAGTCCTGTAAAACACCTGGGAGTTTAGTCTCAATAAGAAAAGCACTTAGCTGCTGAACCCACAACTACTTCTCATTTTCATTCAACATTCTTAAGATTGATTTGCTAGTAGTATATAGGGAGTAGGCTCTGAAATGTACCTACTCATAAATGGGTAGTACATCATTAGTATTCTAAGAGAGCCTTCTACCATTCTGTATGGCTGAGGTAGAACAACCAGGACACAGAACAGAGTTGGTGGGAACTTCTTCTCCAGCAAAAAATATGAGTTATTTTCCTTGATAAATCAGGATCAAAAGCCTACGCTAATATTTGTTAAACCATAGAATGACCTGGGATACTTGTTTAAAATGTAAATTCCAGACAGTCATCCATAAATATTCTGATTGTGTAGTTCTTTGGTGTAGATCAGAAAAATCTGGTTTTAAAAAGCCTGCAGTTGGTATTGATGTAGATGCTTGAGCTGCACTTGATAATAACAGGCCAAACATATAAAAAGAGAAGTCAATGTTCTTCTAAATAACAACAGATTTATAAATAATATAGAATTACATTCAATAGAGATGACATGGGTGCAGTCATATTAATATTTGTAAAGCTCTGGATTTCAATGGGCCCACAAATCATCAAATCATGAAACAAAAGCAGGATCAACTTTTTGCCTGGAAATTTGGGGGAGGAAACTAAGTTTTCCCTTTTGACAATAGTTCTATAACTTGACTTCCACAGTTCTGTACAATTTAATTACTTAAATACTTTTTTAACACTTACCACATGGTGGTACCTAAATCTCTGCCCTTTCATCCATGCCTAGTAAAGGAGATATATAGATAGATAGATATCTACATCTATGTCTATATAAATAGATATAGATATATATGTTTTATATACATAACTTCAGTACAGGGGAGATATGATACTGAAAACCAATATAATAGACTAAAAAAAAAAAATGCCTGAAAATTTCAATTGTCAGACTAAGTCCTTAAAACCTACTTCAGAGATGAGCTCCCTGAAAGAAATAACAAATTGTCATTGTCCCTGGTATCCATGTGTTCAGTAAATATTAAATGGGTAAGTAGAACGGGCTATCTAATTAACCAGATAATTAATCATAAATTATTTTTGCTTTAATTGTAATTCATTTTCAGTTTTTTTATTTGCAATGTACTCTTTCTATAAACCATGGGACCACCTACCTACAGATACCATAATCCCTATACACACTGCTAAAATTGGTCTCTGAAGACTTCTGATAGGGCTTTTTAGAAGATAGTGTGAAACACACTATCAAGAAAGAGAAAGAAAAAAAAATAGCAACAACAAAGAGAAGTAATGAAAGTACAGAATAAATTGGTAGAAATAAATTCAAATATATTATTAATAACACTAAATATAAATTGACTAGTTTCTGTTTCTAGCCAAGATGAAGCAAGAGAAAGAAAAGGTTTACTTTATTCACTTTAAACACTAGAAAACCAGAAAAAATACATGAAACTGTGGTGTCCGACTTGACAAAAAACAACACAGGACTATGATCCCAAGAGAAGAGAAACGTGCACTATTGCATTAGATTACTGTCTAGAGACAGTTTTCATACTGCATGTTTCATAAAGGGAAACCCAAACAGAGCCCTTCGGTCCTGCTGAGTTGGGGAGGCAGAAGTTGAAGCTTGGAGACGTCAGAGTAGCTAGAATTTGTAAGAAAGAGAACTATAAATGAGGGAACTAGATAGGAGAGAGAGAGAGAGAGAGATCCAGAGATCTGCAGAGGGGCCTACTAAGTCTTTGGTTGAGTCCTATGCACATATGTGAGAGGCAAAGAGAGTGTTTTAAGAGGATCCCTAAGATGAGACAGCTTGGCAGGATGTTAGAAAGAGTCACAAAATTGTCATTAGAATCCTACTTCTGAAAAATGTTATATACACCCACATGTATGAAAATGTAATGGGAAAACACTGAAAATATGTCTAAAAATTAGGTAATAATTGTGTAAGCTGTGTTGTGTAAGATTACAATCTGGGGTCTTTGAACCTGAAGAATCCATGAATCTCACTGCTATACAGTAAATTTTGAGGACATATGTATTTGGGGGACATTCAATGGTTCTCAATCCTGTACATATTAGAATCATCTGCAATTTTGTTTTGTTTTGTGTTGTTTTGTTTTTTAAATACTGATGATGTGGTCCCACTCTTGATTAAGCAAATCCGAATTTCTGAGGATGAGGTCTGGACAGCAGTCTCTTTAAAGCAAGCTTTACTCTGTTACTCTGGAACACACTGAGGGATGAGACTCACCAGAGCAGAAGCATCATCACTTAAATTCTCAAAGGGTTTTTCATCTAAAATATAAGAAATACTTTTATAGATAAAAATAGTATGCAGTCATTAAAAAATGCTTACTACAAAGATCATCAGCAATGTAGTAAGCATGTAGTAAAATACCTATAATGTGGAAAAGTAAAGTGCTAAACTGTATGTATACTGTGATTATTATAACTACCTGAAGAACCTGAAAGTATTACAAAATGTTGCCAAGAGTAGTCTTAATAACTCATGAGTATTTTCTTTCTTTATTTTCCAAATTTTTGGATTCATATTTGGGGGTGCCTTTGAAGGACACCCAGCAAATAGTGGGTAAGAAGACTCTAGTGGATTGCCCTCTTATAGAGCCCTACAATATACTTAATGTCCTGATAGTTCACTTTCAGACTCAATACGCCACTGAGTCATTGCTTAGTGTTGTCTTGTTAAAACTAAAAAATGGGATGGCCTAACATAAGGGTTTCCCTGCAGGATGTCTGCTTCTAAACTTTACCCTTTACCATGACTTTTAGTCTTTCAGATCTCCACTCAGAAGTTTCAGATCCAACATTTCTTTGGAATCACTGTTATAGAATAGTATTTTTCTTCCCTGAAGATACCTAAATTAAAAGATGAACATTTGGGATCCTAAACTCTTTTCCCACAGGATATGGAAAATCTCCTTGTGTGGAAACTAGAAAATAGCTGATGCTAACCTTAGCAAGGCACAAAGCATGCAACTTTTAACTACTGCAAGACTAATAGACTGATTATAACCTCTTTCCTGCTGGGCCCTAAGAACCTGCAGGCATTCTTCTTTTACAGAAGTTAGATAACAGCCCTGTTGTTCCTTCTTTTAATTTCATAAAATAGCAAATCCCTGTAGTCCTTAGTGATTTAGCCAAGTAAGCAATTATAGGAGATTGCTGGAACCATCTGCTTTTCCCCAATAGATTTGAAGATTAGAATATGTATGTTCAGTATTTCATCCTTTCAAAAAGTCGATCAAACTCCTGTTGCTTTGTAAGGTCATTGAATACCTCCTGCAGGCTCCTTCCAGAACTCTGGCTGGGAAATTTCTTAAAACAGCAGTCCTGTTATATTAGGTCTCCCTGGGTTGCAAATGGCAGAAGCCCCTCAAACTACTATATGGATAAACAAACAAAAAAAATGATGGTAGCCACTAATTAATAGCTCATATAACAAAAAGTCTAGAAGCAGGCTAGATGCAAGATGTCATCAAACATCTCTTTCATTCTCAGCTATACTTTCCTCTATGTTAACTTTATTTACCACAGACTCACTCCAAATGGAGGCAAAGATGTCTGCTCCTACCCAGCCCCAAGCTCATGATGTTCTTGCATGAGATCAAAAGGAAAGAGTTCCTCTTTCTCCCAGCACCTGCATCAATCTCTGTAAAAAGTTTGGCCCTGCTTAGAACACACACCATCTGTGTGTAGTGCAGCTTCAACGAATACCCCAATAACTGGCCAACTTAGATTAGATGCTTATTAACACGAATCAAGGACTTGTAGTTGATGGTCTCACCAGGTGGAGGGAACACTTTATCTCTATCATAATGTACATCTAAAACAAGTGTGATCCATTTAAAATTATCAAGAACAAAGGAGAAAGAGAATTTTAGTTAAATAATTTTAATAACTTGTTACTAAATGATAAAGGTAATGCAATCAAAAAAAGACTTAAAAAAACAAAGGGAATCAAAAACTGAAGCTAAATAACCACATTATTGGCTTTCGATTCTCTTTATCCTTTACATTCTTCTCTGAGTGCCTATTTTATGATGGTTTGCAAAATCAACATGCCTTTAGAATTTTTTATTTCTTCTCAAAGCACATATGTTTATGATACACATACATTTATTAAACAAACATCAAAGCAACACAAACTTAACACTAAACAAAAATAAAGGAAATATGTGCCCATAGTCTTAACCCCACAAGGAAAATCCTTAATTCAAACAGGAAAATTTTGATTTATTCTTATACCACTTCAGTGTTTGTCCATACATAATATTATTGTAGTCTAACCAAAATTTACATAGAATTTCACATTCCAGTTTTAAACACAGTGTATCATAAAGATTTCCATGTTGCTGCATAATCTTTATAATCATAATTATAATGCCTGCATAATATTTATTAATTATTCACTATTTCACTTAACCAACTCTAATGCCTAATATGAAGTTACTTTTCATTTTTAATATAAGTAACATTGCAATAAACAGATTTCATGCATGAAGCTTTATATTTTTAAGCTTTTTCCTTATATTCCAAGAAATTGAATTGTTGTGTTAAAGGTCTGAACAAATTTAATGACATAATTCTTGCATATATTGTGCTGATTTTCAAAATGATTCTAATGATTTACTTGAAATATGAATATGCCATTTTATGATAACTACATCAGCATTGTATATTATAAATCTTTACCATAATCCCTGGTTTCCCAAACCAAAGTAATACTTTCTGATCCCCTTTGTTATTTCTATCCTCATATCCTGCTTGATTTGATTTTATCACCTATCCTTTTCACTACCATAGACCATACTTGCACTTTGATTCTAGCTTTTCTGTCATTCTGTGACTATAAATATATGCTTGAGTGGGGCCTGGGTGGCTCAGCGGGTTAAGCCTCTGCCTTTGGCTCAGATCATGATCTCAGGGTCCTGGGATCAAACCCTGCATCATGCTCTCTGCTCGGCGGGAAGCCTGCTTCCTCCTCTCTCTCTGCCTGCCTAATTGTGATCTCTCTATTTGTCAAATAAATAAAATCTTTTAAAAAAAATATATATATATATATGCTTAAATCAGAATTTTACCTGTTTTATTCATGCTGTATCATTACTACCTATAAGGGTCCATGGAACATAGTAGTATATTAATAATGTTTTCCCTGAACTTACTTTTTCTTTATAGAGGTAAAATTTACACAGAGTTAAATGCACAGATTATAAATGTATAGCTCAATGAGTTTTGATAAATATATACACCATGTAACCAATAATCTATTAGGATATAGAATATTTTCATTACCCTATTAAGTTCTTAGTGCCTACTTTCCAGTCATTACCCATTCACATTGGTAACCACTGTTTTTTGTTTGTTTGTTTGTTTGTTTTTAAATTTTTTTTAAGATTTTATTTATTTATTTGACAGACAGAGATCACAAGTAGGCAGAGAGGCAGGCAGAGAAAGAGGAGGAAGCAGGCTCCCAGCTAAGCAGAGAGCCCGATGTGGGGCTCGATCCCAGGACCCTGAGATCATGACCTGAGCTGAAGGCAGAGGCTTTAACCCACTGAGCCACCCAGGTGCCCCGGTAACCACTGTTTTTATTTCTATCCTCATACATTAGTTTTAACTCCCTTAAACCTTATATAATTGGAATTACACAGTATGTACTTCTCTATGTTCTTTCACTCAATATGTTTTTGAAATGTATCCACACTTTGGTGTGCACCAGAACTTCAATTTTTATTTGTTAGAGAGTTTTATTCCCTTATATGAATATTTACAAATTCTTATTGATGGAGATTTTGGTGATCTTCAGTTTTTAGCAATCATGAATAAAACTTCCAAAAGCATTCTTGTACACATACTTCGGCTTTAGTAAAAACATATGAGTAAAATCACTGGGTAGATGTTTATTAAAAATACCAATCATCCTCCAAAATGGTTGTGCCATTTTATACTCCTACCAGTATTGTCAAGTGTTCCATTTGTCATAGAACATGATAACTTTGCCATGATCCTACTAATCTTTTTAATTTTAGCTATTTTGGTGGTTATATAGTGGTATCTCAGTTTTAATTTGCATTTCACTGATGACAGTTACATTTACATGCTTACAGTCCATTCATTAAGCTCTTTTACTTTTTTTAAAAGATTTTTATTTATTTATTTGACAGAGAAGGAGATCACAAGTAGGCAGAGAGGCAGGCAGAGAGAGGGGGGAAGCAGTCTCCCTGCCGAGCAGAGAGCCTAATGTGGGGCTCGATCTCAGGACCCTGAGATCATGACTGAGCTGAAGGCAGAGGCTTAACCCACTGAGCCACCCAGGTGCCCTCATTATGCTCTTTTCTGAAGTCTCTTTTTACATGCTTGGACGTCTTTGATGGGTTTTATCATATTTATTGATTTTTTTTAATCTAATGGGAACTTGTTCTTTGTTGTACATGTGTATTGCAAATATTTTCTTGCAACCCGTGCTTTATTTCTTCTTCTTACTAACATCTCTTCATGAACAGAACTTTTAAATTTTGATGAAGACTAATTGATCAATTTTCTTTTACCCTGCCTAAGAAATCTGTCTGTTCTAATATGGAGATATTCTCCTATGTTTTATTCCATAAGTTTATATTTTAGCTGTCACACTTACGTCTATGAGTCATTTCAGATTATTTTTATACCTAATTTGAGGTAGGAATGGAGGCTTTTTTTTCTTTCCACTCTTTAATCCAGGATGTCTGACATTTTGGGTCAGAAAATACTTTTTGTGAAAGGCTGTCCTATTCATTGTATGATGTTTAGCAGTGTTCCTGGCCTCTATCAGCTAGATGCCAGTAGTGCCCCTACTCAAAAATGTTTCCAGATATTGCCAAATATCTCTTACCCCAAACCCCCACCCACCAGGATTTGGTGGGGCATTGCCTCAGGTTGAAAACTACTGATTTACACAATTGTCCTGGCATTATCCTTTCACCATTAAATTATCTCGACACCTTTTCCAAAATATAATTATTGTATACATGTGAATTTTTTTCCTGCACTTTCTGCTAGTCATATAATCTACTTGTCCTAAATATCCCAGTACTGCAGTTTTCATTGTTTTAAAATCAGGTACTATAAAGTGCTTCAATTCAATTCTCCCTTTTCAAGATTTTTCTACATTTAACAAGATTGAATTCTGGAATCTTCCAAAAAATATTAGTTCTAGTAGTAGTTTTATTGGATTTCCTAGGATTTCCTAAAAATCCAATGATGTCATTGGCAACTAAACATACATTTACTTCTTCCTTTCTAATCTGCATGCCTTTTAGTGCTTTAATTTTTATTTAAATTCCAGTTAGTTAACATACCATGTAATATTAGTTTCAGGTGTACAGTTTAGTGATTTAACACTTCTATACAACACTTGAGGCTCATCACAGAAAGTGTGCTCCTTAATCCCCATCACCTTTTAACCCATACCCCCTCTCATATCTCTTCTGATAGTCATCAGTTTGTTCTCTATAGTTAAGAGTTAGTTTTGGGGTGCCTGGGTGGCTCAGTGGGTTAAAGCCTCTGCCTTTGGCTTGGGTCATGATCTCAGAGTCCCTGGATCGAGCCCCACATTGGGCTCTCTGCTCAGCAGGGAGCCTGCTTCCCCCCACTCTCTCTGCCTGCCTCTCTGTCTACTTGTGATCTCTCTCTCTCTCTCTCTCGTCAAATAAATAAATAAAATCTTTTAAAAAAAGAGTCAGTTTCTTGGTTTGCCTCTCTGTCTCCCTTTTTCTCTATGCTCATTTGCTTTGTTTCTTAAATTCCACATACAAGTGAAATCATATGATATTTGTTTTTCTCTGACTGACTTATTTCACTTAGTATGATACTCTCTAGCTCCATCCATGTCATTGCAAATAACAAGATTTCATTCTTTTTTATGTCTGAGTAATATTCTATTGTATATATACCACATCTAATGGAAGGAAAGACAGTCTCCTCAACAAATGGTGTTGGGAAACCTGGGCAGCTACATGAAGAAAAATGAAACTAGACCACTTTCTTACACCATACACAAAAATATAACAATACACAAAAATAATACACAAAATGGATTAAAGACCTACATATGTGGCATGAAACCATTAAAATCTTGGAGAAGAAGGGGCACCTGGGTGGATTAGTCAGTCAAGCTTCTGACTCTTGATTTGGGCTCAGGTCATGATCCCAGAGACATGAGGTTGAACCCTGTAGTAGGCTCCATGCTAATCAGAGAGTCTGCTTGAGATTCTCTCTCTCCATCACCCTCTGCCCCTCCCCCCAGGCTCGCTCTCTCTAAGATAGATAAATCTTTTTTTTTTATTTTCAGTGTAACAGAATTCATTGTTTGTTTTGTTTTGTTTTTTATTTCTTTTCAGCGTAACAGAATTCATAGTTTTTGCACCACACCCAGTGCTCCATGCAATGCGTGCCCTCCGTAATACCCACCACCTGGCTCCCCCAACCTCCCACCCCCTGCCCCTTCAAAACCTTCAGGTTGTTTTCAGAGTCCATAGTCTCTCATGGTTCATCTACCCCTCCAATTTCCCTCAACTCCCTTCTATCTATCTCCCCATGTCCTCCATGTTATTTCCTATGCTCTACAAATAAGTGAAACCATATGATAATTGACTCTCTCTGCTTGACTTATTTCACTCAGCATAATCTCTTCCAGACCCGTCCATGTTGCTACAAAAGTTGGGTATTCATCCTTTCTGATGGAGGCATAATACTCCATAGTGTATATGGACCACATCTTCCTTATCCATTTGTCCGTGGAAGGGCATCTTGGTTCTTTCCACAGTTTGGCGACCGTGGCCATTGCTGCTATAAACATTGGGGTACAGATGGCCCTTCTTTTCACTACATCTGTATCTTTGGGGTAAATACCCAGTAGTGCAATTGCAGG